>CM059210.1:36730744-36963244 GCA_030347435.1 Clarias fuscus
ATTTCTCTATTACAATTAGATTTAAAAAATTACTACAGTGTAATATTTTTGTACATAAAAAAGTATATATTTAAAAGCTTATTTATTATAATCTACATAATGTTTATTATTTTTAAATGCATTATTGCACTACAACATGACAAAATTTTTGTAAAATAATTTTTAAATAGACAATATACTACATTTTTAAATAATGAAATAAATGACGCATGACATAAATTTAAATGACATAATGAATGAATACATAAATTAATCAATTAAATGTACAGTAAACTGCTGTAGTTTATGGGGGTTAAGATTCTGGCTGTGAAGATTTAGTTCGATTTCATTTCCTGTTGTGTCTGTGTGACAGATATCACCGTTGTATCTGCATTATTAGGTTTTTATTTACGTTTATTTGATAGAACTAATGATGTTGGTCATGTGACCAATTCTATAAAACCACCTGTGCTGAAAATGTTCATAGAAAACCAAGACAACCTATAAATTAAATTCTTAGCTTGCTTTTCAATTACACACACGCGCACACACACACACACACACACACACACACACACACACACACACACACACACACACACACACACGCCCTTTTAAGAGTTTTACAAGACTGAATTGGATCGATTGAAACTTTTTATTCCCTGCCGCATATGCAGCTCTGGACCAATCAGCTCGGGACGTGTTTACAGTCTAAATAAGACGCTCGGCGTGAAAAGCATGACGCCGCCACGCCAACGCCGATCTAACAGCTTTTATAGACAACTTTAAAAGCCTTTGGTGCAGTCGCGGCTGCGTCTCCGTCTCACGCTGACACTCAGAGCCTAGGATTTTAAAAAGCCTTAGCTGGACCCCGAGGAGCTGATCTTTACAGCTGCGCCGGTGCGAACGGGATCGGGCAATCTGCTGAGATAATGCAGAGCATGCGGGTCAAGATGAGAGCCTGGTTTACGCTTCATCAGGATCGATCTTCTGAAAGCGGGAAACATTTTGGGATTTTACGTATTCAATTATAGGACGACCGTCAGACAAACAGGGCGTAGAGACGCGGCGTGGAGTGGACAAAACGTTTCAGAGAAATGAAGCTAAACTAAGCAACAGGATACACAGCGACTGATGTCACACTTTTATACTGATTGTATAGGATTATCCAGGATTTAATGGACAAGACTGTCCAAGCGAATTGTTTACATTTTCATATGACTGGATTTGCGAGGCAACAGTCATGATCGTTGAGATGTACAGTAGTCATGACCGCTACAGCATAGGTCATGATCGCTAAGCTGTAGTCATGATTGGCTAAAACATAGTCATGATCACTAAGACTTAGTTATGATCGCTAAGCCATAGCAGTGGTCGCTAAGACGTAGTCATGATTGCTAGGTGTTTGGCATGATCATTAAAATGTTGGTCATGATCGCTAAGACATAAGTAATGATCACTAAGACACTGTCAGGATTGCTAAGATGTACAGTAGGCCTTATCACTACATCAGTCATGATCGCTAATTCAATTTTCAATTCAATTCAATTTTATTTCTATAGCGCTTTTAACAATGGTCATTGTCTCAAAGCTAAGACACTGTCATGATCGCTAAGACATTGTTGTGATCAATAAGATGTAGTCATGACCGTTAAGACATGGCCATGATTGCCAAGACGTCGTCATGATCTCTAAGACTTTGGTCACGATCGCTAGGTATTTGTCATGGTCGTTAAGATGTCGGTCATGATTGCTAAGACATTGTCATGATCGCTAAGATGTACTCATGACTGTTAAGACATGGCCATGATTGCCAAGATGTAGTCATGATCTCTAAGACTTAGGCCACAATCGCTAGGTATTTGTCGTGGTCGTTAAGATGTTGGTCATGATTGCTAAGACTTTGTCAAAATTGCTAAGATGTAGTCATTATCGCTAAGACAGTCATGATTGCTAAGCCATCGTCATGATCGCTAAGACGTACTCATTATTGCTAAGACATTGTCACGATTGCAAAGATGTAGTCATGACCGTTAAGACACTGACATGATCGCTACTTAGCGATATTTGCCTCATCTAGAGATTTGTTCACATTTAATTTGGATTGTACCTTCATACAGTATTTCTAAACATATTTAGTTGTGTAAACTAAATATAAACTGTTAGCCGGAGAGAAGCGTTAAAGCTAACATGAAGCCATGAGGGATGCGCAATCTTCCCTCTTCCACATACACGGGCTCACGGCTGCCTGTGATTGGCCAGTATTGACAGAGAGAGCGCTCAGACTGCTAGTCCGCATCTGACTGTGGCTTCATCTGATCCCGGGGCGAAAGGGTGACGCCTACATCCAGGTGTCGCACGCCAGCGAGGGTTTAAAGAAGCCTTCCCCCTTCCTCCTGAATCTCCTGAGCTCTCGTCTCCTCACTCCAGCAACCGTGACCGTGCTCCCCGACAGGTCCGCCCCCCCCCCCCCCCCCCCCATCCGGTCAGTCATGACTTACGACCCGTATCGATATCAGGATGTAAAAGCGGCGGCGTGAACGAGTCGGCCCTCGGTTTTAGAGCGACTCGTAAAGCTAAACGAGAGCTGAAGGGGAAGAGGGAGGGAGGAGACGCGGAGAGCGAGAGTCTGTCGTAAACGCCACGACAGCCGGTTATAAATAAAAGCTCAGCAGCATTTAATGCGAGCGAGGGAACGCGCGGGGATGAGGAGAGCGCGGCGGTGACACGGCGTCCGTCGAACGCCGAGCCATCGCTCAAGTGGATTTATGTGGATTGTGGGAGGCGGCCTCGCTGCTGTAAATAGCCGGCTATATCCTGTGACATCGCCAAAACGCCAATAAACCTGTCAGGCCTGCGCTGCCAAAGCTGATGAGCCTTCAGGACAGCTCAGAGCGGCCATTAAGTTATCAGGTTGCAGTGTGTGTGTGTGTGTGTGTGTGTGTGTGTGTGTAAACAGTATAAGATATGTCTGTGCTTGAGACTGGATGCCAAATTATGCTGTCTCTTCTTCTCTCTCTCTCTCTTTGTGCGTGTGTGTGTGTGTGTGTGTGTGTGTGTGTGTGTGTGTGTGTGTGTGTGTGTGTGTGTGTGTGTGAAAATGAGAAGGCTCGTTTTGCAAGGACGCATGTTTAAATATAGATGACCAGCCACAGCCAGCGAGGTGAAAGCTCAAACAGAGTGTCTTACACTCACCTGTGTTTACACACACGCTAGCTCTCCACTTTCTCTCTCTCTCTCTCTCTGTCTTTTAACACACACACACACACACACACACACACAGATAAATCAGTGAAGTCTTGGATTATCTCGTTTCTGAGGCACCTGTTAACACGCTGGGGTCGAGCTCACAGGAGGAGGAGGAGAGGAAGGAGGGATTAAAATGAGAGAAGGAAATGAGGAGGAAAGAGAAGGAGAAAGAGAAGAGGAGAGGAGGAGATGAGAAGCAGTAGGAGGAGAGAATGAGGGATAAGAAGAACAGAATGAAAGGAGGACAGGATAAGGGATAGAAGGAGCGGAGAAGATGAGAGGCGATAGAAGGAGAGAAGGAAAGAATGAGAGGAAGAGAGGAGATGCATGAGAAGGAAAGAATCAGGCAAAGGACGAAAAAGATAGAGAGAAGGACAGGAGGGGGGAGGTTAAGCGAAGGGGAGATGGAGAGGAGGAGAGAAGTGAAGGATAAGAGGAGAAGGAAAAGAATGAGGGAAAAGAAGGAGAGAAGGAGATAAGGAGGGAAAGAAGAAAGGCAGAGACGTTTGACTTTTCAATCTTTTAATTTTACAAATTCTGTTGTATAAAATGAGAGGTTGATAAACAAAAAACAAAAAATAATTAAAAAAAAACAAACAAACAAATGTCTCCGAGTGGCGCAGCGGTCAAGCGCTCGTCCTATCGCCCGGAGATCGCGAGTTAGATTCCCGGGTGGTGCCGTAACCTCTCGCAGCCGGAGGTCTAGAGAGAGCTGATTGGCCGAGCTCTCTCAGAGGGGCGGGATGAGAGGTACTCAGTGCTCACGCAAGCGGAAGGAGCGGATAGCGCTGTCCTCCGAGTGTGTTACTCCGCCCCCAACGGTGCATGAGTGAGCAGGTCAAAAAGACGCGGTCGGCTGGCGTCATGTAGTTTGGTAGGAAACACGTGATAGTCTTAATTTCTTAATGTGGGGGCCCCCTAGTGACGGGGAGGAATTGTACACGACTAAATTAGGGAGAAAATCTGGAGGAAAAAATGTAATAAAGAAAATAAAAAAGGAATAAATAGAAATGATCTGAAGACATTATGATTATCTGTCTTTTACTTTTTCGGTTTAGGTTTGCTGCAAAGAGGATTTCTTCATCTTCTACAGAGCACAGGGTTTCCTCACAACACCTTCCATATTCTTGTAGAAATTGAAATTAATTAAGATTTTTAATTTAATAAGTCTGGAGAAGGTCTTTTGGGGGGTCGCAGTCTGTACTTTGTGCCGGCTTATTTTTTTTTTATGCTTATGGAAGGGAGAGAGAATAAAGTAGAGGAGAGGAGAAGGAATCAGAGCAAGAGGGGAAGAGGATGCAAGAAGGAGAACGGGAGAGAAACTGAGAAAGTGGAGGAATGAAGGACCGTGCATTCTTTCTTTCTTTACAATTGTCTTGCTGTCTCTGTGTCTTCTCTCCTGATTGGTTTGTTTTTATGAGTGGAGGGAGAGACGGAAGATCTCATCAAGTAACGAGAGCGAGTGATAAGAAACGAGTGGGGGAGAAGAGAATAAAAGAGAGCGAGAGAGAGAGAGAGAGAGAGAGAGAGAGAGAGAGAGAGAGAGAGAGATCTCCTGCACTCAGCTGGTCCTCATCAGCCAGGTCGGAGCCGGCGCGGCCCAGGGAGGTGAAGATCCAAGCCAGGCCATGTCACTCTCAATCCACACTGATTCCACACACACCTCCCCACACACCGTCCCCCACACACACACACTATATCAACAGCTTTAACAGCCTCAGATGTGAGTGAATTTACTCTGCGGGTCATGTGACCTGTGGTCCGTTCAGAAAACCTTCAGATTTTTTTTCTTTCACCTTTTAACCGGACATCATTTTCTCGCATTTAAACACTTTTCATCTCTTGCTCTATCTACATTAAAGAGACAAGGTCATTGTGTAGTGTGTGTGTGTGTGTGTGTGTGTGTGAAAAGAGAGAGAGTGACACAGGTCTAAATTATTCAAGAGGCCGTGACACTTAACAAAAGGCGTGCGCTCGGGCACGCTGAGAGACGACTGAGGAGAACACGAGTGTGAGCAGAGTGATTAACAAAACCTGACAGAGTGAGAGAGAGAGAGAGGGGGAGAGAGAGGGGGGGGGAGAGTAGAATATATCTGTTATTGGGGAAAAACAGTGTCGTTTGCATCTCCCTCCAGTGGTCAAAGGAAATAACACACACACACACACACACACACACACACACACACACACACACACACACACACACACAAAATGAAAGAATGTTTACAATTTGTAACGCCCATCTATGTCTCTATAAAAAATTTAATTAAACACACCCAAAAAAAAGATTATTGACAGGTTGCCAGGTTTCAATAATTCCCCCATTTGAGCTACAGCACAGTAAGTTCACAAAAAGACCATTGCAGTATGAGAGGATTAAACACAGCACCTGGCAACCCTGACCACAGAACAGTTCCCTCTAGCATCTCGTGCGTCTGATGCTAACAGGAGCGGCTTAACAAACTCCGCCCTAAACCCCGCCCTGTTTCTGGATGTGTTGCCTCATGGAGCGCTTTATTCCTTTCCCTATTCGCTTTTTTTTTTCCTGTTTTACTTCCTGTCACTTCGTTCATGCTATTTGTTCTTGTTGTTCTCTACCATGCTTCCTTCTTTCCTTCCTCTCCCATTTTTGCATTTCTTCCTTGTCCTGTCTGCCCCCCTTTCGTGTTCTTTCTTCCTTTCATCCCCTCTTCTCTTCTTTCCTTTCCTCCCTGCTTTTGCTTCCTTCCTTCCTTCCTTCCTTCCTTCCTTCCTTCCTTCCTTCCTTCACCCTTCCTCCCTTGATTCTGCTCCATTTTCTGTTAGGCCTTCTTCCTGCTTCCTATTTCATTTCCTTCTTTTATCTGCCCCATTTATCTTCCTTCCTTCCTTCCTTCATTCCACATCTTTCATGTTCTTTTATCTCTTCCTTCCTTGCATTTGCCCCAGTTCTGCTCTTCCTTCATACATCCCTTCCTTCTCTGCATGCTTTTTTCATTCCTTCCATCCCCTTTATCCATCCATCCTTGTTTCTGCTCTTCCTGTTATATGTTCTGTCTTTCTGCATTCTGTGCATGCTCTTTCATCCCCTCTTTCCTTTCATCTTTCCCTTCTTTTTTCCACACCATCCCCATTTTACGTTCCTTCCTCCCACCACTCCTTGCCTCTTTATTTCTCCCGTCTCTTCCTTCTCATACAGGGATCATTTCCAGTGTTTTTTTTTTTTTCCCTCCCTGTAATAAACCCAGACACTGGAGTCAATTTGAATAAATTTGATTAAATCTGATTAATTAACATCATTGCTTTGAGTCTGATTCCTCCGTCTTATTCTGCAGGACACACTCTACACTGAGAACAACGTGTGATTGAGACGCCATGGTCTAGCTCTACACACACGCGCACACACACACACATACACACACGCATGCTCTTTGATATGCAAATTAGACAGCCACTGTCTATTACACGTATAAACAGTGACAGTGATGAGAAATCACACGCACACACGCACACACCAAGTACACTGTTCTTCCAGCTTCTGTTCTGGGAGATGGAAATGTGTGTGAGCATGTGCTTATGTGTTATCCATGAGTGTGTGTGTGTGTGTGTGTGTGTGTGTGTGTGTGTGTGTGTGTGTGTGTGTGTGTGTGTGTGCGTGTGTGTGTGTGCGTGTGTGTGTGTGTGTGTGTGAGTATATAGAGTTCATGTAACATGCACTTGTTCACTGCCGTTCTTTCCCTCTTTCTCCCATCCTTCGCTCCACTCCTGCTCTCTTTCTTCCCTACTTTTATGCTCTTTCATTCTTTTCCTTCCTTTACTTCTCACTTGCTTCCTTTTTTCTGCTCCTCCTTTCACGCTCTTTCATTCTTTTTTGCATCGTATACTGTATTTTCATCTTTTTCTTCCTTCCTTTGTGTTTTCCTTTTTTATCTCCTTCCTTCACTCTATCTTTCCTTTCATTCATAAATCCCTTTTCTTTCTTTCTTTCTTGGTCGTCCTTCCTTCCTTCCTTCCTTCCTTCCTTCCTCTTTCTTTTTGCATTATAGCTTTATTTCCATCCATCCATCACTTCTTTTATACATTTTCTTTTCTTTCATTCTCCCTACCTTTCCCTCCTTCATTTCCTCTTTCATGCTTTCCTCCTTCTTTTTTTTTGCTCTTCTGTTAAGTCTTTTCCTCTTTTTTAATCTTTCTTAATACTTTCATTCCTTCCTTCCTTCCTATCGCCCCTCCTTTCATGTCATTTCTTCCTTTCTTGCCTTTTTCTCTTTTCCCCTTTCCTGTCCTTTAATGAGAGAGAGAGAGAGAGAGAGAGAACAAACACACGGCACTTGTTCTCGTTCTATAAATTCCCTCTCCTCTCGTCTCACAGGCCGCAGTCTCACCTCAGAAACAATTAGCGTCCCGTCGAGAGTCTGACGCACAAACGTACGCTGCTCTTAGAAGCTCACGCTGCAGCACAGGAAGGCCCGGGAGAACCGAACCGAGCGGAACCGAACGCTCCGCAGTCACGCAGCACAGACAAACCCGCAGGGAAGACTGTCCCAACTCTGTCTCTTCTGGACTAATTACGGTCTTTTACATCGCTAAAAAAAAAAACAAAAAAAAAAACCCAGCTTGAACTCCCAAAAGAAATAAAAGTGTCTGTAGAGCTGCAGAACTCTGGATACTGTCAGACACGGATTAAACAGAAACAGCGCTCATTTCAGTCTGGATTCCTACTCAGGGCGGTTTCTTTAGCTCAGAATTCCTACTTGGGAACGTGGAGCGGTTCCTTTAGTTCCAAAAATTTATACTCAGGAACTTGGCTTGTTCCTATAGCTCAGAATTCCTACTTGGGAACTTCCTTCATCTTGGAAATCCTACTCGGGAACTTTGGATGGCTCATTCAGCTCAGAATTCCTACTTGGAAACTCTGGTGTTTTTTTTTGTCTCAGAATTCGTACTCTGGAACTCGGGTGGTTCCTTCAGCTCGGAATTCCTACTTGGGAATTCTATCCATGAACTCAAATTTGAGGCGGTTCCTTTTAGTTTAGAAATTCCTACTATTGAACTTGGGGTGGCTCCTTTAGCTCAGAATTCCTAAAAGGGAATTTGTGGTGGTTTCAATCGCTCAGAATTCCTACTTGGGAACTTTGAATTCTTCCTTCAGTTCAGAATTCCTACTTGGAAACTCTGGTGGTTTCTTTGGCTCAGAATTATTACTCTGAAACTCGGCATGGTTCTATAGAACTAAATTCCTACTCTGGAACTTTGGATGGGTTCTTTAACTCAGAATTCCTACTTGGGAACTCAGAGGGTTCCTTCAGCTCGGAATTCCTACTTGGGAATTCTATCCAGGAACTCAAATTCGAGGTGGTTCCTTTTAGTTTAAAAATTCCTAATAGGGAATTTGTGGTGGTTTCAATCGCTCAGAATTCCTACTTGGGAACTTTGAATGGTTCCTTCAGCTCAGAATTCCTTCTTGGAAACCCTGGTGGTTTCTTTGGCTCAGAATTATTACTCTGGAACTTTGGATGGATTCTTTAACTATGAATTCCTACTTGGGAACTCAGAGGGGGTTCTTTCAGCTCAGTGTTCCTACATGGGGCATTAGAAAGCTCTGGAACGTTCTGTACTCCCCTACTCTGGAACTTGGGGTGGTTCAAATAGCTCAAAATTCCTAATAGGAAGCTTGTGGTGTTTTCAATGGCTCAGAATTCCTCCTCGGGAGCTCAGGGTGGTTCGTTCCTACAACTCAAAATTCCTTACTTGGAAACTTTGTAATGGTTCCTTAGGCTCGGAATTCCTACTTGAAACTCAGGTTCCTTAGGTTAAAAATTTGTACCCTGGAACTCGAGGCAGTTCCTTTAGCTCGGAATTCCTCAGAGCACCGGCAAATCAAATCCAATCAGAATCCAGGATCCAGTCGACACTACACTTGGCCTCAATATTTCTAATCGTACGCACAACCTAAGTGTTTGTGTTTGTGTGTGTCTGCATGCGCGCACGTGTGTGTGTGTGTGTGTGTGTGTGTGTGTTTGAAGTTGAAAGTAAAGCTGTTGTGATAGTGTTGTGCGTGGTTAATGACAGCCTGTCTCACCGAGCTGAACGGAGCTGGAGGGTTTAATTGCTGTTTGCTGAGGTTCTTAGCTTACATTAATTAAACGTGTCTGCAGTTCAAAGCCTGCTTACTGAAGACTGATTCACGCCGCAAACAAACCCAGCTCGCTCAAGAAATGCCTGGAAAGAAACTAATGGAGCGCTACTTACACACACACACACACACACACACACACACACACACACACACACACACACACACACACTCACTCACAGTTACAGTCACACACACCCTCGGCTAAGTGCTGCAAGGAAAACGTGTGAAGATGTTCGCAAAAAAAAAAAAGGAGTAGCGAAGTGGAAAGAGCGAGAAGCAGCAAAAGAAGTTTGTTGAGTGTTATTAAAGGTGATGTGACTAATTGGTGTCGCCATAAAAGCTGTTAAGGCTTGTTGCTACAGTAAGTCTGTGTGTGTGTGTGTCTGTATATATACTGTATATATACATAAACATACACACATGTTAGAAGTTAATGCACCACATATGATTTTTTTTTTTGATAAAATGAACGTATGCATCGATTTTCTGTTGTTGTACATTCTCGCTATAAATCACGATTAATACGTTGTTGACGTTTCTTTCTAAGAGCAGCAGCTCGTCTAGACGTAGACTAGACCTCCGACCCGGTTTTTAGACTTTCCATTTTTATAATGGCCAGGGTTTAAACAAGCCGATTAGATTTTCCATCCTAATGTGACCTCATATACTGTAAGAAGAATCCCTCTCCCCAGGCTCGCTCTTCAGCTCCGCTGTTCTCCGGAGGGGGCGTGGCTTACGAGTAGCTCAGTTACACAAACACTGAAATGGCACGTTCGATCGAGGAGTGAAACAGAGCCAGCTTGAGGAATAGATAACGCATGATCTGAGGGGTATTTAAGCTAGGAACCTTAACACACACACACACACACACACACACACACACACACACCCATTGGTGGAGCTCTGAGACCAGTGTTCTTAACCTACTGCTAAAAATACAGTACAATACGGGACCTTTACAGAGGAAGTCTAATGCACGTAGGAAGGAAACGCGTCGATTTTAGCGCATACTTTTTAAAAATCATAAAGCTATGTTTGTGTGTGTGTGTGTGTGTGTGTGTGTGTGTGAGAGAGGGAGAGAGTGAGAGGGTGAGGTTGAGGTAAGGTTTCGAGACGTTTTAACAAGCCGCAGCGCCCATACAAAAAAAGCAGAAGTTTTGGTTAACAGTTCAGAGGTGAGATTAGCATGATGAGGCAGGGAGGAGAAGAAGAAGAAAGCTTAATCATTGACTCACTTCCTCTTTCCCAGCCATTAGCTCGCTCTTATCTTTCGCACAGTTACACAGTCACGCTGCCTAACACCTACAGTGGACCGCAGGACGCACCATGCCGTTCCTCACGATTGCTATCACGCTTCACAGATCGGAGGTGAGGGTCAGGCCTGTGAGAACACGAAACAACAGGGCTGTCCTCGTTCGAGTCTGACTCAGACACGTCAAATCGTTTCTTACAGTATTATTATTATGATTATTATTATTATCATTATTGTGCTTCCGTTGCGTCCTGAGGCTCCAACGAGAAAACTGGGAAATCAGGGATCTACTCTGTGTGACAGGAGATGTCTTTATCTTCACGTTAGACTCCCCCTGGATGTTTCTCATGGTTGCCCTTGAGATGATCCTCATGTCTCCTCAAAGGAGGCTTGTCCTTTAGGGCAGTAAGAGTGCTTTCACACTACACTCGCTGTTCCGGACGCCGGTACACTTGAGCCATAGTACCTGGGCGAGGTACGAATCAATCATGCCTAGTGTGGAAGAAGCGTAAGGGTGCTTTGGGGATAGACATGACCTCAAAAAGTGGTCTTCAGCATGGTGCAAGCTGTTATAGTGCATGGACACAAGTGTATTTGTGTACAGAACAAATTACCAACGTGAAAGCTGCCCTACAGTGTAGTGTGGACGGAAGAGCAATCATACCTGAGTACGGTTAGTGTGAAAGCACTCTCCACTATGGGTGCTCTGATTGATCATAATCAGCTGATAATAGCTTTGGGAAGTTTGATCGGCAGTCTCTATAATGGCCGATACAGAAAAGCCGATCAGATGACGCAAAACTCGCGGGACAATTTTATGCGCGCTGCTAAAATGGCTTCACCAGTCTGGCGATTCTACGTGTTGCGTGAAAAAGACAATACATTGGCATTAGCATAACCAAAGCCAATTCCACAAGGCGGGAAGCACTCAAAGCATTTTAACACCACGAACCTCATCAGACGTTTGAAGGTTAGTCGCGTAAAGGAACACGAGCAGTTTTCAAAGTTGTCTAGCGCTAAGAGAGCGGGAGAGCTCAGCAACTCGCGCGCCGCCACTCACTCAGCTGTCGGTGATACCGCTATTTCACCTACATGGTTTTGCGCGGTGGCCGTAAGTACGGTTCATCGTGATTCACCGCGAGTTTTGGTGATTACGTTCTTCGTATCTTTCCGCACGGAAAAAATTAAACATGTTTAATTTACATTTTTTTATTTTCATTAAAACATTTTTTACATGTTCAATTTTTTTTGCCGGTCCTCGCGGATGCTTGTGGACTTTGCAGAACTCCTACTTGTCTGTTATTTTATTTCATTTTATACAATCTCCAGGAAAGTTGTATTTGTCAAGCTCTAAGCTGTTCCCAATTACTAACCAAGCACAGGCTGCTATGTTTTAAGTTGACGTGTTGCACATGTTGCAACATGATAAGGCTTCAAGTCGACCCTGTAATCGGTGATCGGTATCGGCCGATACGGCTTCTAGCGATCGGAGATCGGCCCCAAAAATCCTGATCGGAGCAGCCCTACTCAACACTTAACCTGATCTAAGGGTGTTTTCACCTTAGGCACAACTCATTTCTTCCATGCCCAGGAACAATCGCTTCCTCCTCCTCTCTACAGTACTCCCTCTCTGGCCAGCATTCACATTGCTTTTCTTGTCCGTATCCGCGTACTCTTGCATCTTTACACTCTCCGATACAGCAGGTGGCAGAATGCACCAACTTGGATTGTGAGCCGCCATTAAACACAAGAGAAGAAGAGAACGAGGAAGTTAACCATCGCGTTACGGCTAATATTATTGATATTTTGGGGAAAAAAATGCCGAATGATGCTCTTGTGTGCCTTCCTACTGTATCAGTTGTAGGTCAGAGGATGAGATTGGCGCCTACACCCTGAGATTTGGCACTGATGACATCACGTCTAATTCTGAGGTACGAATGGCTTCTGTATTTGGTTCGACGCTGTATGGTTCCCGATTGTGTTCTCACGGCTCAAAATGACGCAGAATTCAGAAACGATCCTGGGGATCTGATGTGAAAGTGCTAAAAGTGTTATAGATCATTACAAATGAGCGAAACGGAATGGGCATGCGTTTACTTCCACCGAATTCTCCTCTTAAACACACTAATCCTGTCTGGGCTGATTTTTCTCGAAGTGCAAATCAGAACTCGGACTAAATTTCCCCGCCGAAGAAAGAGTTCATAATAAGCATGTAATTGTGCACTGATTCGCTAAACAGATGTCTTTGTGAGGAAAGAAGCCTGCTCATGCATTACAACTACAGCACCAAAAAAAAAAAAAATCTCATCTCGCAAGAGACTTCTATTATTCTGGCTTTTTATTTCAGCTATAATTAGGCACAGTGTCACACTGGCTGTAAACCTGCTTCAGTCAGTGGAGTTTAAGTACAGATCCCTGCTGCCAAACACCATCCTCAGGGCCTCGACTGGAAAACCACCAGCTTTAAAACAAACCAGGATCGTTCCCACATGAGTGAAACCCATCAATCCCAACACCCCGGCATTACACACCAACTCGGAGTGGAATACGAGTACAAATAAAACGAGCTTGTTAGATTTAGTTTGGCCGGATTGTGGTGTCGTGTAACCGTGGACGCTGGGATCCGATCATGAGATCCATCCGGGACTGGATCGGGACACGAACCTTTTAAGAGTCACAGAGTCGCCTGTGACTGGGCCTGCACGCGCACACACACACACACACACACACACACACACACACACACACACACACACATAGATGAACAAAACCTCATGCCACAACCTTCCTCACACACACACACACACACACACACACACATACACAGAAACATTTCAGCGTGGAAGGAACGTAACCTCCAGCCACCCCGTGTGAGTTTAACAGCAGGGGCAGAGCGCCAAAGCCACTGTCTCCTGCTTAATTCCTATGACTTCAGGCTACGGCGCACCACAGAACACACTCTGACCAGCAAAAAATAAATAAATCTCACACACACACACACACACATCTATCTAGACGCAATCCCACGCTAGAATCTGCAGGAAAAATACTTAAGGGAAAATGTTCTGTACTTGATAACGTATAATTTGTAGATGTCAGAATTGGCGGTGATCCAGATTCTTTAAAAGTGCGTCCGGATTTATATACTGCAGATGTTATCATTCAAAAGTGTTTTATTTAAAAGTATTAACGACTAACGACAAGTGTGTGTGTGTGTGTGTGTGTGTGTGTGTGTGTGTGTGTGTGTGTGTGTGAGTCACAAGAGTCAGGGAAATCTGTAGAACAAAGGGTTTGTTTTCTTAAACAAAGCAACTAACAAGAAGGTGACATCATCATTTTACCATATATGGTAAGAGTTCATATTTATCTATCTATCTATCTATCTATCTATCTATCTATCTATCTATCTATAAATGTCCGTCTGTCTGTCTATTTATCTATCTCTAAATGTCTATGTATCTATGTATATACTGTATCTGTCTGTCTGTCTGTCTGTCTGTCTGCCTGTCTGTCTGGCCGTGTGCAGGTCTTCCTCACAGTTCCTGGGAGTTTACAAGGTTAATGTTTCTGTCCATAAACCTAAGAACATTTATTAATGCGTGGAATGATTTGAACCGTTCAGCGCTCATCACATACTGTACATCAGACACGAGAAATGAAAACTTCCACACACACACACACACACACACACACACACACACACACACAGTAAAGAGAAGTGTGGGTTTCCTCCGGGTGCTCTAGTTTCGTCCGACCTCGCACACATCATGCCAGTGTATATTCCCTGCATCTGTGGTAAAGTCCTCCATGTGTGAATGTGTGTGTGTGTGTGTTTGTGTGTGTGAAAGAGCGAAGTATTCCCAGCTCTCGCTCCTCTGGGGAGAGACTCCGTCTCCATCCCGAGTCTGATCAAGTGCTTAACCGCTACGCTAACATCTTCACGAACGACGCTAATAATTCTGGACGCAGGTTCACGTATGGCGAATGGAAGCAGAAGCACAAGCTCTCGTCCTGCAAATCCGTAAATATTATGAAGGTCCTTCAGTCCAGATGGACAGGAACAGGGAAAAGGAGGGCAGAGGGTTAACATTCCGCCGAGTGTGGCTCTGCCAAGACACTCGAAAGAAGTCTCAACTGGCATTTTAATCGCCGCACACACACACACACACACACACACACACACATGCTCTGGAGAAAATGACAGGTATACTATGGAATTCAGACACACACACACACACACACACACGCTTCCATCTGCTCGAGCTACCCAACCAACAGCAGCCGCGAGCTCGTCACTGTCACTCACAGCTGGCCTATTCTCCCGTCGCTTCTCCGCCGAGATGGGGGGAGGAAGAGTTCACTCCTCCTGTGTGCTGCCTTTTTCAATTCCTCCTCCCTCCTCTCCATCCCTGCACCTGCATCCCTCCTTCAGTTTACTCCTCTCCTGAGCGCGGGAGACGAAGAGACACGACGATGCGCGCGGGTCTGCCGGCGACACTGTAAACACTCTTTTAACGCATCCCTTCTTTCTAACACACACACACACACACACACACACACACACACACACACACACACACACACACACACACACAACCACACACGACAAACTGCAACAGCTTTAAACAGTAAAACCGCTCGGCTCTGTTTTTTCCTCGTTGTTTGCCGACAAGAGCTGTCAAATTCCGGGCGAAAGCGATCGTTAGCAAAGTCATAGCGATGTAACGGAGTTTCTTGTAAATTCATCCCATGACGGCGTCTTCCTCTAAATCTCCTCACTACACTTTCTGTGTTTCGACTTGACATTGACCTTGAAAGAGCTGATTCACTCAAAATACCTCAGCACTGGTGAGACCAAGGCCTTTATATCAAGCTACTAAAATATTCATGGAACAGAAACATCGTTCTATACGCAGGCTTTTCCTTCCAGAAGTTTAATGACTCCAGTTGGTCGTATAGATGATGTGTGATCGCTGCTATCACCGGCGATGTTCACAATAGTTTGTTACATTTTCGGTATTTGTCAGACTCCCTTATCCAGAGCGAATTAGGTTTTATCTCATTATACTGTACATCCGAGGGTTGAGGGTTAAGGGGCCTCGCTCAGGAGCCCGACGGCCTGTTGGTGCCGGGGTTTGACCCTGGCACCTTCTGATCAGTACACATGGATGCTGATCTGATGGAAAGTGTTTAACATTTTGGAAATGTGCAAGAGCTCTGCTCGCTGATATATAACAGAAGAACTTTGAGATCAGGTTAGGCTTTGTCTTAATTATTTCCAATAAATCGTTATAATACATTATAGTATGTGGGCGGCTGAGTGCTTGGCACGGCCCGGGTTCGATTCCTGTCACTGTGTTCGTGGAGTTTGCATGTTTTCCCCCGTACTTGGTGGGTTTCCTCTGGGAACTCTGGTTTCCTTCCACAGTCCAAAGACATGCAGATTAGGCTAATTGATGTTCCCCAAATTGCCCATAGTGTGTGAATGAGTGTGTGGCCTGTGATGGTTTGGCCCCCCCGTCCAGTGTGTACAGTACCAGGAGACTGTACCAGGCTGGGATAGACTCCAGGCCCCCCCTGTATGTAGATGATGAGTGAGTGATTAATGCATTATGACTGGTTACAAGAATTCAGTTGGAAATGCGAGCCAATCAGATCTCGTTGCTCAGCCGGAGGCCGAGTGGATGAAAGTATGTGGGAGAAACATGAACAGAAACGAAAGAATATAGTTACAGTGGAACCTCGGATTGCGAGTAACGTGGTTTACGAGTGTTCCGCAAACCGAGCAAAGATTTTAAATAATTTTTTATTCGGAAACCGAGCAAGTATTAGTTTACGAGCGCCGAGTATCATGTATCAAACACCGAGCGTATTATTTTGACACCGAGCGTCACTCGGCACACACACACACACACACACACACACACACGGCGCCTGTGCGCACCAATGGAAACACTTATCTGTCAGGATTTATTTGTACTTTTTTTAAAAAAGGTAAAGTGCAGATTAATTTGTTTTATTTTCATTTTATAGATTGTATTAATTATTTTTATGTATTTATTTTTTGGGGCTGTGGAACAAATAATTTGAGTTTTCATTATTTCTTATGGGAAATGATGATTTGGTCTACGAGTGTTTTGGAATACGAGCCCACTTCCGGAACGAATTATGCTCATAATCCAAGGTTCCACTGTATTCGGAGAAAGAAGAAATCAGATCAGATCAGATAAGGTGCTTACATGGCAAATAAATACCTTTAGCTTAATGCATTATTACACTTTCACACCGTCCCCTCTCATTCCCATTCCGATCGGGCCGGATCGGGTCATACAGCCACCGAGGTGGAAACATGATGCCAATCAGGCTGTTACTCCCGTTATTAGTGGAATATTACGGAGAAGAAACCATGGCAACTCAGAGTAGACAAAAGACAGACCACGCCCACTAGCAACCAGCATGGGCATCTCAATGAAACCCGTTATGACATCATGCTCAGGAACTACAGCATCATAACCAGCTGCATCATTAAAGAACAATCATAAAAAAAAAACACACACACACACACACACAAAATTCTGATTAAAACCGTAGTAAATAAAACTGATTACAGCAGCCCAAGCAGGATTGGCTTTTCAAAAAAAAAAAAAAAAAAAGAAACAAAACAAAAACAAAACACCAAACTTCCTGTGTAGATTTCTTTTCAAGCTGTTTTTCGGAAACGCAGACAAGCTGGAGTGCTCGAGGCCTCGTCAGATGCTATTCAGAAACCATCTGGTACAATTTCCAGGCTTTGTGAGATATCCACAGACCTGTCAGAAAGGAACAAACGAGAGCGTCTTACCACCTGGCTGGATTCTCCTGCCTCCGTTCATCAGGACGCCCGAGTCGGGTCACGTCTCGGCAGACGACTAGGCTGTTTTTTTTTGTTTTTTTTGCCGTCCCTACGTGTGAGGATTCATGAACGGTGTGGCTCGACGATGCGCTTGTACAGTTTCAGTTAGCAGAAGTGTGCTGTGTCTCTGTGTCTGTGGTCAGTAAGGTCTCAGACACCCAGAGTCCTCCTCCTCCACCTCCTCCTCCACCTCCCCTCTCCAGCTCTGCTTCCTGTGTGAAACTGGCCTCCTCTTCACCTTAATTGCATCATCAAGTCTACTTTCATGAAATCATCATCATAAAAATAATAATAATGATAATACCTAGCATGAGAGAGTGTGTACAGTATGTGTGTGTGTGTGTGAGTGTGTATACGGGTGAAGCTTGTTCACTCAGACCAAACCGGATCTCCACCGGCTCCTGCAATCCCAGCAGGCGCTCTGTCGCCGTGTCTGAGAGATGGAGCTCGTGTCGTGTGGAACTGCTCATCTGTTTCTGTTTCGCTTTAAAGCCGCTTAACCGCAGCGCTGCGGAAGCTCTCATTCGATCTCACACACACACACACACACGCACGCACACAAACACTGCTGCCAGCTTTCCCACACGCCTCACCGACCACAACCATAGCAGGAGGAAGAGGCTGCAATAAACAGCGGTAAAGGTGATTATCTGAAACCTACACGGGGCCTTTAGAACACGTTCACGGGCGGTTTCGGAGAGCTTTTAGAGGTGAGAGTTGGGCTGTTAGGAGGCTTTACACCACAAATGAATTCTGCAGTCTGGTAGCTGGTAGTTCTAAAAGTAAGGGAGGAAGGTAAAGGAGGGGACCGTTGTGTGCCAGAGCATCTAGCGTTTTTTTTGGACAAATATAGCGCTTCTTCCTTCGAGGTGGGCGTGGCTATATATATATATGTCACTCAGCAGGGCCATTCAACACGACAGTTTACAGTGCATGTGGAAGACACAGAAATGACCGTAATGCACCTACAAACTGGCGCACTCATTATGGCTTAATCAAAAAAAGAAAAAAAAGAAGGGGGATGTACACTATGAAAAGTGAACCTTGCACCTTAAATGAAATAAAAAATGTTGCGTAGAAGGGACGTTATGACCAGTTATGTGTCAGATGCCACGACTGCCAAGTTGTCCCAGTTGGGCCCTTGAGCAAGGCCCTTAACCCTCAACTGCTCATATGTATAATGAAATACAAAAAAAATCTAAGTCGCTCTGGATAAGGGAGTCTGCTAAACGCCCAGATGTAGATGTAGATCAGCTTATTTGTAGGTTTAACCTTTTAACTACGTCTACAAACTCTTTAACCGCCAATGTAAGGTACTTACACTAGAACTTATTACACAGTTCAAATTTAGTGAACCTGCAACATGTAATATTTTGCAAAATTAGACTCGAATTGATCAAAGGCAAGACACACACACAAAACTACAAATGCTCATTTGTTACAGAGCTTATCTGCAGAAAAAAAAAAAAAGCATTTTTATAATTGACAATACACAGCAGATAGTTCCATCCGAGCAATCTGATTGGAAGAGAGGCACTCAACGAATAATGATAATAGACAGTAACAGCACTGGGGCGTTTAATCATATGTATGACTCCACATCACAGGTCGAGGTATGGGTGAAAGTAGGTCTGTACGGTCCACAGAGGAGAGAGCAGCTGGATGGGAAGACGAGGAATTTTTAGACGATCCCGTACTGACTCTATTAATACAGTATAGTGATTAGCTTCAGCCGACTTTAACGGGAGAAAATGTGACAAATTTATTCAATCGGTCGAGAATAATGATTTTGATGGAAGTGGTGGTTTCTCCATCACAAGATCGCCACAGCGGACCATCCAAACCATACAGAACTTGGCACAGGTTTTATGCCGGATACCCTTCCTAGTACGAAGCTCCCATTTTATCTGGGCTAATTAGCACCTGCACTGCCTCCAGTGGCTGGGAATGGAACCTACAATAGGCCTTACGCGTGACTGAGCCACCGTCGCCCCTGCCCTAGCATAATAAAAATACAAATTAGCTTGTCTTTGTTTTTGTTTGTTTCTTGTAACTTGAGATTTAACATGATTGATTATAAATAACTCATTTTCTTTCTTTTACACTTACATACTGTAACAGCTTTCTTCCCTGCTTAGATGTTCATAGCACTGTACATTTCTCCCTCCTCAAAAATCTCTTATTGGGCTTTGACCAAGGTATAGTCTGCTCTGCTGATTGCTTTACTTAGCGTTATGATCAAAAATCTGAATTTCCATGAGGACTTTAGCTTTTATTTATTTATTTATTTATTTATTTATTTATTAGGAGTCTCGACAATGGAATATCCTTTTAAGAGAAAACCCAGGACACGGTCAAGTAGACTCATCTCTTAGCTTAGCCGCACTCTGTAAGTGAAGCACTCAGGATGGCAATGTGATGTAAGCCTCTTGTCATCAGGACACATTTGGACTCGTATCCGAGGCTGTACAGAGACAGTTTATTTGCTCGGGGGTTGTCCAGAGTGCATCAGCTCGTGATGCCTTAATGCACCGCTCGGCAGGTAGACGATGATTAAAACAAATAGAAGCTGACAAGCTGCCTCCCGCTCGCTCTGTCTTTCTTTACAAGCGAATCTGAACATCCTGTGCAAGGCGCGGCAATAACTTTAGTCAAATCGAAACACCATTCCGTCACGTTTCCTTATTCTTCAAAGGTGTCGCACTTAAATTAAAGCCCTCGACCCAGTAAGGACGAGCTTGGTCTCTTAGCTCTTAATGAGTGCTGAAGCCTGGTTTAATCCAGTTGCTTACAGTATGAGAGAATTTGAGGAATTGAGGAATTTTTTTTTTTTTTGACATTAGTAAGTGGACGAGGATGTCAAATTCCAAGATGTGATTGAGTTAAAAATATCAAGTTTTGTTAACTTGAATGGAAGAATGAATTAATGAATTTCCTGCAGGCTAAACAAAAACAAAAACAAAAACAAAGCTAAGGTAGTCAGACTGAAATGTTTTGTGTACATCAACTCTATGCTAAAACTATTATCATCATTAGAACAAGACTAATTTACATTTAACCTGAAATCTAAAAGGTTTGTTTTATGCCCCGAATTTTCGCCCAAGAACTTTTTCTTGAATTTTTACAAGAAATTTGATCGCATAAGAAGCATTTTCGGGAAGAAACGAACTGAAAAGAAGGCGGGCTCTCCTGTGCAAACATTCGGTTGCGCCTAGTATACATCCTGGAAAGCCAAGGAAAGCGAGTTATTTTTAATGGGCAAGATTCAGTGAAGACGTAGCACCATGTGTCCCAAGAATGTTAGCAGGGACGGTAGCAAGAAGAAAAGGGAACCGCTTACAGTTTGAGTTTTTAAAGCAGCCGCCATGAGGAATCATAAATTAAGATTAAGATTAAGATTAATTAAGAATTAAGTCAGGTTTAATGTCTTTTTATTTTCATGTTTCATTATTTACATGGATTTTCCAAATGTTTTGATTGTTCTTATATGCAAAAATATGATTATATTGTTGGAAATTGGTAATATTGGTACTATTTTTGGGTGACTGGAACGCATTATCTGCATTTATATTAATTCTTATGGGAAAATGCGCTTCAAAATATGAAAGAACTCACCTCTGGATTAAATTCATATGCCGAGGTACCACCGTACGAGGGTGTGTGTATTTGTGGGTGTGTGTGTGTGTTTGTAGATTGCAAGAAAGGCATGATCACTACGTTAGCTGCTAATGTTTATTAGCTGAGAGTAAACTGCTACTAATGTTCGGAACTTGGGAAAAAGAAAAACTAATTTGGAAATGCTAACCATTTAAAAAAAAACATTTTTTTTTTCATGGATTAAAGGTTAGCTAGTCCAGATCCAGGCAAATCAATCAATCAATCAATCAATCAATCAATAATAATAATAATAATAATAATAATAATAATAATAATAATAAATGGTATGGAATATAAAAACATACACTTTACAGAGATGTATATAAAATTAGGGTAAAGATATGATGAGTGGTTATGACAGCTGCACTATGATTTAACATAAAGTATAACTTTGTTGACTAGAAATAAGTTTACTAATCTATTTAATTTAGTGTTAACTTATGTTAAGAAATTAGAGATAGATTTGGCTAGATTCAAGAATATTTCACTTGCTAAGATACTAACATTTTTGCAGTCTATAGTTTGTCTTCTTTTAGAAAAAAAAATCATATTTGGAGAATCATTAAAAGGGTTTTCTTTTCTTACATGAATATCATGGGTATACTGTACTGTACACACCTAGCCTCAACTAAATTATTGACAGGACAAGCGACAATTTGTGGCAGGATTTCAAAATATGAATCTCAGTTTGAAAAATAAATAAATAAATAAATAAATAAATAAATAAATAAATAAGCCAAATCTTAAAATATAATCACCTTGTTTAAGTAAAATTAGCTAAGTTAGTCAGATAGCTAGCTTAGCTCACAGGTTCTGCCCAAGTTGAACAGTTCCAAAGTTTTGCAGCTTACTCATGTGAATGTGTTTTTACTATGATAAGCTGTTTTAAATGAAAACCAACAATAAAAAAGTGCTGATCTACAGCTAGTTTGAATCCATGAATAAACTATGAAGCTCATTTACGGTACACTTTGCATACACAGTATGCAAAGATTGAAAGCTCATGAAAATTCCCACATTGTGTATGGACGAAAATGTGCTTATCAAACAAACAACAGACAGATGAGAACTAAAAGTCCGTCTATACCACAAACTGAAAAAAAAAAAAAAAAAACATCAGATAAAAGCTTAGCACAGCATCATGGCGATAATAAATTGCACTGGAAGTTACCAAGTTTTTATTTGTGACTCAGTAGTGTACTGGTATTCCCCGCTTATTATAAGCTCAAAACAAGCACCGACAAAGAATACAGGAAGTGCACTTAGAAAGTTGACAGCTAATTAGTTTGAAGTTAACTGGAATTAATCTAGTTGCTTTGTTTGATTCAGTTTGAATTTCTAGTTACGTAGGAGATATCGTACATACACACGTGGACAAAATTGTTGGTACCCTTCGGTCAATGAAAGAAAAACTCACAATGGTCACAGAAATAACTTTAATCTGACAAAAGTAATAATTTAAAAAAATTCTATGAATGTTAACCAATGAAAGTCAGACATTGTTTTTCAACCATGCTTCAACAGAATTATTTTTAAAAAATAAACTCATGGAACAGGCCTGGACAAAAATGATGGTACCCCTAGAAAATACTGAAAATAATGTGACCAAAGGGACATGTTAATTCAAGGTGTGTCCACTAATTAGCATCACAGGTGTCTACAATCTTGTACTCAGTCAGTGGGCCTATATATAGGGCTCCAGGTAGTCACTGTGTGGTTTGGTGACATGGTATGTACCACACTCAACATGGACCAGAGGAAGCGAAGGAAAGAGTTGTCTCAGGAGATTCGAAAGAAAATTATAGACAAGCATGTTAAAGGTAAAGGCTATAAGACCATTTCCAAGCAGCTAGATGTTCCTGTGACTAGAGTTGCACATATTATTCAGAAATTTAAGATCCATGGGACTGTAGCCAACCTCCCTGGACGTGGCTGCAGGAGGAAAATTGATGACAAATCAAAGAGACGGATAATCCGAATGGTAACAAAAGAGCCCAGAAAGACTTCTAAAGAGATCCAAGGTGAACGTCATGCTCAAGGAACATCAGTGTCGGATCGCACCATCCGTCGTTGTTTGAGCCAAAGTGGACTACATGGGAGACGACCAAGGAGGACACCATTGTTGAAAACAAATCATAAAAAAGCCAGACTGGAATATGCCAAACTACATGTTGACAAGCTACAAAGCTTCTAGGAGAATGTCCTATGGACAGATGAGACAAAAATGGAACTTTTTGCCAAGGCACATCAGCTCTATGTTCACAGACGGAGCATATCAAGAAAAGAACACTGTCCCCACTGTGAAACATGGAGGAGGCTCTGTTATGTTCTGGGGCTGCTTTGCTGCATCTGGCACAGGGTGTCTTGAATCAGTGCAGGGTACAATGAAATCTCAAGACTATCAAGGGATTCTAGAGAGAAATGTGCTGGCCAGTGTCATAAAGCTGGGTCTCAGTCGCAGGTCATGGGTCTTGCAACAGGACAATGACCCAAAACACACAGCTAAAAACACCCAAGAATGGCTAAGAGGAAAACATTGGACTATTCTAAAGTGGCCTTCTATGAGCCCTGACCTCAATCCTATTGAGCATCTTTGGAAGGAGCTGAAACATGCTGTCTGGAAAAGGCACCCTTCAAACCGGAAACAACTAGAGCAGCTTGCTCATGAGGAGTGGGCCAAAATACCTGCAGAGAGGTGCAGAAGTCTCATTGACAGTTACAGGAATCGTTTGATTGCAGTGATTGCCTCAAAAGGTTGTGCAACAAACTATTAAGTTAGGGGTACCATCATTTTTGTCCAGGCCTGTTCCATGAGTTCATTTTTTTTTATAATCCCGTTGAAGCATGGTTGAAAAGCAATGTCTGACTTTCATTGGTTAACATTAATAGAATTCTTATTTATTATTACTTTTGTCAGATTAAAGTTATTTCTGTGACCATTGTGAGTTTTTCTTTCATTGATAAACAATCAAAATAACAAAACCGAAAACAAAATAGCAAATTCAAAACCAAATTAACAAAATCCAAAACAAAATAACAAATTCAAAACCAAATTAACAAATCCGAAAACAAAATAACAAAACCCAAAACACGAATCTACCGCCGCTACAGTACTTCCTGTATATCTTGAGTGACAGATGTCTCGTCCAATCAGCGGTAAGAGTTTCATTCGCAAACTCTACCTACCTTTTCCGGTTCGTTTCTGAACGGCTGAGAGGTGCAGACCAAATGAACAAAACCGAAAACTAAATAGCAAATTCAAAACCAAATTAAGAAAAACGGACAACAAAATAACAAATTCAAAATCAAAATAGCAAAACCAAAAACAAAATAACAAACTAAAAATCAAAATAGCAAAACCGAAAAAAACAAATTAACAAAACGCAAAACAAAATAACAAATTAGTTTTGGGTTTTTACAGGGTTCTTCTTTGCTATGAGTGTAGTATTGAGGAACCAGCGCTCGGGAACACCAATCCTTCCTTTCTCATTGAGTTGCTTGCTCACTTCAGCCAAATGAGAAACCTGTTTCGTACTTCCAAGTAACTATGGATTTTTCATTTAAAAATAAATAAATAAGCAAATAAAGTTAAACCTAGAATCTCAAAAGGTCCTAGTTATCCAAAGAACCACTGAACCTAAGAACCATTTGGTGGGGAAGAATTTCATTTAATGTAAGAGATTCTGTTTCAAGTAACAAACATAGCAAACATTTTATATGTAAAATATAACATACTGTAAGATATTATGCCTATTTCTATTCAAATTTGACTGAAATTTTATGTGGCACGTTTCTTGGTCTATTGCCAGATAATTTTGCTAGTTTGAGGTTAAAACTAAAAAACATTTTAGATTTAGTTTCAATTTTGCAAATTTATTTCTTGAAAGAAGTTAATTTTCTAAAAATAGAACAAGAAATGTTTTGCTTACAATTTAGATAGATAGATAGACAGATTGTTTATTGATCCTGAAGCAAATAAAAAATTTATTGATAGCGAAGGAATTTTTTTTTTTTTTTGTAACATTTGACTAGAAATAAGCCTAATAATCCTATACTCCATCTACAGTAAACTTATCTTTTAGAAATTCTAAATAGTTTGGGCTATATTCAAGAATGTTTCGCTTTCTAAAATGGTACTATTAGTGCTTAGCACTATCGCCTTGCACCTCCAGGTGCAGAGTTCGATTCCGTCTACATGGAGTTTACTGTATATATTCTCTCTGTGCTTGGTGGGTTTCCTCCCAATGACATGCAGAGTAGGCTAATTGCCGTCCCCAAATAGTGTGTGAATGTGTGCGTAAAAATTGACCCGAGGTCCTGCCATGGTCATACAAATTTACAATAAATACAATGGTCACTGTTGGCCTCCACGGTCCCTGGTCGGACTACAGAGGTTCCTAGATGGATGGATGGATGGATGGATGGAAGATGCTATTAAGCTAAGATTTTTGCATTGTGTAGAAAACTGACCCAAGTTTGTCAAAGTGGAAGATCCTGTAGTTTGTCTTTGGACAAGTTTCAGTATTTTTGTCCATTTAATGGTACAACAAAGTGTCACTGATTTAGAGAGCACCTACTGTAAGAGCAGAGCTATTCAGAAAACGCTTGAGGAGCCTTTGTTTAAATAAGAGTAGATCAATTTTCATCCTACTGTTCTTAAAGTAACCATTTTAAACAGATTTTCAATTACAAACCATCATGACATTTTATCCAGAAGTGACTATGTAGTGCCTTCTGATTCTGTTCTGTGATGATGTCTCTTGTGTACTGTAGAACTCATACAAAAGTTTCACGCTCAAGATGGAAAACATTCAGTCTAATGAACATGAACGACCAGAAAGCAGATCAGATCAGATGGGAGACCAAAAACCACAGAGAACGAAAAAGAAGCACATGGACTCACTGGAAGGTGAACGACCTCTATCCTCGCTGATCAAGGTCATCCCAGGTTCTCCAGATGGACCGTAGAGATGCTTGGAAACCTCCCTCACCGGCGCAGTCGCTTGTCGAGCATCCTCTTTACTGCTCCCGGCCTGATCTTCCACCGTGGAGCTCTGCAAGGGACAACACACACACACACACACACACACACACACATCCTTAGAACCGAGGACCAATGTGCTGTACATGGCATCACAGCGGCACTCTATAGGCATCTGGCATGCCAAAGTCCATCAGGCTTTGAATGAAGATCAGCTGGGAAATAATGATCTTGTTATTTAGACGTGGTCGATTGATTTTTCTATAACAGCAGCTTTGACATGCTACAAATCAGAGGTTTATATTAATGTGGTACGGTTTCTATAGCAACAGCTCATTCACAATGTGTGTTGGATCTATAAGTTTGTGTAGTTGTTGATTCTATAACCAGATAAATATTTTATTATATGAAATGGTTATATAATGTCATTTTTTCGGAAGGAGTCTCCAGTGTCCAGAGCTATGAATTCACATTTTCAGGTAAACAAACTGCAATTTTGTTTGTTTGTTTGTTTGTTTGTTTTCCTCATTAACTTCGGGATATGATGGGAAAATTGTTTGTTGATCTAAGAGATAAGAAAAAATGTAAATAATTTCACAAACATGCCACGAGATAAAATGTACATGTTGTCCTTGAATAAATGAAATATAATCATTGCACGTCAGTACAATATCAATCTCATATCAATCTCATTTCTCTATTGTGATTACCGCTGAGTAAAGGAAGAAAAAGAAGAACGCAAAACAACAACAACAACAACAACAACAACAAAAACAACAACAAGATGCAGCACTTTAACACGGAAGACTCATTCTTTGGCAGGAGAGACGAGGCCTTCGACGTGTGACAGCGAGCTTTTGCAGGATTCTTCCAAAAGAGAGAGAGAGAGAGATAAAGAAAGAGACAGAGTAAGCTTACAGGCAGAGAAAGGAAGCGGTGAAGAGAGAGACACATGGGATGACTGTGACAGAGAAGAAAGCAGGGACATAACAGAAAAATAACAGGAGGAGCTGTCAGGGAGGGATGTGTGAGAGGAGAGGCGGGGGAGATGAGTTAAAAGTGCTGGTGATGGCGCTGCCATTGACGAGTGGCAGGGAGATAGGCAGACGATCTGCAGTGCTATCGCGCGACAAAAGGAAAGCCCCGGGCTGATGAAATAAACATGACTTCCTCCAGGATACAGAGAGACAGAGGAGCTGCGTGGCCCAGACGTGAGGCCGTAACTCTCCCGCATTTTGTCCCCCAAAAAAAAAGCTCACAAACACAGGACGCGCACAGGTGCCTAAAAATAAATACGTGCTGGCCCTAATTACTTCTCTTGAGGAGCGAGGCGTTTTTAGCAGGCATTGTAGACAGATTGAGAAGGACATCACGGGTAGATACCAAATCCTGAGTGATTTATTTGATGTGTGAGTTGCTTAGCAGCACGTTCTCCGCTCTGGTTCACACACACACACACACACACACACACACACACACACACACACACACACACACACACACACACACACACACACACACACACCGGTACAGAGGAAAACTTCATTATAGGATAACTGCATAGACCTTTTTTTTGTCATATGGCTTGAGCAGCTGATGTCTGACCCGCTTGAATTGATAAACGTTTATAAAACGCACATCCGCAATTTAGGTCTCGTTACACCAAAAATCGAATTTGTGCTTTGGACGGTGTCTTAATTAGCGTCAGAGTCTCATACACTGCAAAAGAATTCAATCTTAAGGGGAATATTCTATCTAGATAAAATCTATTCAAATGTGTCTATCAAATGTATGTTTTGCCTTTTTAATTGACATGTTTACAGCATAACAAATACAAGATTATAAAGTGTATTTCTAGTAAAATCTACCAGCGGAAAGTTTTTGTTCTATTTCTTCTTTCCAGAAATCAATTCCTAAAACTAGCAAAATTATCCGCGAAAAAGAACAAGAAATTTCACCTTGCAATTTTAATAACATTTGACTCGAAATAAGCTTAATAATCTTATAATTGGTTTATTGTAAACTTATTCGAATGAAGTATAGATCAATGTAATTATATTCGTGGTAAAGTGCTCGCCCTATTCGCCCGAGTCCCGTGTGATGCTGTAACCTCTCGCAGCCGGAGGTCCGGAGAGAGCCGATTGACCGAGCTCTCTCAGAGGGGCGGGATGAGAGGAACTTAGTGCTCCCACATTAATCACGGCTCTACAGCCAACCAGGGGCGTCTGTGAGCTCACGCAAGCGGAAGCTGCGGATAGCGCTGTCCTCCGAGTGTGTTACTCCGCCCCCAATGGTGCGTGAACGAGCAGTTCGAAAAGATGCGGTCGGCTGGCGTCACGTGGTTCGGAGAGAACACGTGATAGTCTTCGGATCTCCCGAAGTGGTAGTAGTAGCCTTAATGTGGAGCCCCCTAGTGACGGGGAGGAATTGGACACGACTAAATTAGGGGGGAAATCGGGGAAAATTCCAAAACAATTTTTTTTTTTTAATTATATTGAAGAGATTTTCACTTACTACATTTTTTCCCTATTGTGTATATATATATATAGATATACAACACAGTAGTACAATATTAATAATAATTATATTTATAAATGTATATAATTATATAATAATAATAATAATAATAATAATAATAAAACCAAAGTGTTGCTGATCAGTTAATATCTACTGACCAATCAGAATAGAGATCTCAGCAACACTTTGGTATTATTATTATTATTATTATTATTATTATGAACTGTCTTCAAGACAGATGAGTTTTCTGATTCTCGGTATTAACTGAAAAATCAAGGATGAGTGTTTATACAGTAGCTGCTATAACATAATGAGAGGTGTGAGTGCATTTAACTGAGTTACTGTACGTACTTACATTACTTTACTTAAGTACATATTTCCCCTATCTGTATTTGAGTAGTTTTATTAGAGGATACTTTTTACTTTTACTCCGCTTAAAAGTACAGCAAATATCTGTACTTTTACTTCACTCTTTTGATACTTGAAGATGGATATTTCTGTGCTTTTAATCAAATACACAAGTACTGTAAATGGAGATCTTCTCCTTCTACTTTTTACTTGAGTAAGATTCGCCCCAGGGAACATCCACATTTTCTGAACTGCAGGATTTGTGTACATAAGTGAGAACACGACCTAGCTCGATTCGCGGACAAGATGAAGCATAAGCACGGACAGATTCAAAGTATGATCTGTCATCCCTTAATTAATAAAAATCCATCCTGAAGAAACCTAAAGAAACTTATGTATCCCTGTACTACAACTCATAGTTCCTGCAACTCGCGATTATCCAGCTTTTCAAATCAAGTAAAGCTGTGATTATAGTCAGCAGCAGTGCTCTGGGCTGCAGAAACGATGGAGCGACGTGGGAGAGATTCACACGGTGACCTTTAACCCGTAGGCTCTCAGATAGCACTTCATCATCTCCACGTTCCACACACACAACCTCCACACAACGCCGTGAGCGAGCAACGCCGTGACTGCGTTACACACAGGGCTCCGACCTCTGCGTAAAAATATATCTGCAGGTAAACGCTCCAGTTTGTGCGTGTCAAGGGAATCCACCTACAAACGCACGTACGACTTACAGACCGCGCTCCTTCTAGGCCGCGCGCTAAGCGGGACCGGGTTCGCTCGGCGAGCCGCCTTTCCTCCAGCAACTTTCACGACTCAGGAAAGAAGATTGGAGAAGAACTTTTGAGTCGGGCGACTCGGTGAGTCACCAGACACCAGGTTGTGTTACGAGAAAGCAAGATAAAAGTGTTACCTAATACGAGATGAAGTCTTTATTTGCTTTTTGAGAGAACTGATTTACTGAATTGACAGCAGAAGAAGTAAAGAAAAAGAAAAGACAAACGAAAGAAAGAAAAAAAGTGCTACGTGAGTGGGAGATACAGAGCTAAATACAGAATATCAGCACACTTCACATAAATCAGGTTATATCAGGAACACATGTACAGTATATACTGTACACTGCCTGGCCCAAAACGTTACACACTCTGGAATATCGCACAAATGAAATGTGATACTCTGGTGATTCAGTACATTCAGATGGTCCGCTGACTTCATTTTATTGCCACATAACGTTGCGGAGTCTCGACCTGAAGCAATCCCAGATCATAACACTGTCTGCAGAGGCTTGTACAGTGGACACTATGCATGATGGGAGCATCGCTTCATCACTCTGGAATAGGCTCAATCTGGACTCATCAGGTCACGTGACCTTTTCATTCAGAGCACTACAAAATAGTGCAGCTATACCAAATACTATCCATCCATCCATCCATCCATCTAGCAACCTCTATAATCCAACTAGGGACCGTTGAGGCCAATGGCGCCCATTGTATTTGTGTAGGACCACCAGGCAACATTCACACGCACATTCACACACTGCGGGCAATTTGGAAACACGAATGAGCCTAATCTGCATTTTTTTGGGCTGCGGGAAGAAGCGGGAAGAAACCGGAGGAAACCCACCAAGCACAGGGAGAACAGGCCAACTCTTTCGCATTCTCTGCACACAGGATGGTGCAGACAACAAAAAACATCTCGTAAGCAGCCGTACGTTTGGTGGACAACAAACTACAAAGTGTCCCAACTTACTGTACGCAATTACGACCCTCTACAACGCTGGTGAGCACAAAATCACCCTCGTACACACAACACGTCTGTGGAAAATGTGCTTATTTGAGTTAAACTCCGTACACTTAAACATTAACACCAGATTAAATGCCGCTTTGATGATGTACAGTATAAACTGTATAAACAGAGTAATGTAAAGAGCTTGTAATTCATTTCAGCCAATTTATTTTTAAGTTTTTTTTTATTTTTTTATTTTAAAGGCTGGAGCAGGTGGTTTAAGAAAATGTCATGACCTACCATCAGTTAAAAAAATAAATAACTGCATACCACTCACTACAAGGCAAACAGCCAAGTGCATTTGCATTAAGTAGATTTTTACACCTTTAACAGCATTTCCATGGCATGAATAATTAGCAATATTAAACGGTAGGTGTTTTACAAGCCATTAAGTCAGGGCTTTGGGGTTGCGCTAAAAGAAAACTATTTATCAGATATGTCTAGGTTTTTAAATCTTGCCTTAAAGCTGTTTCTGACGTTTTTTCCCCGACTGTTTTCTTAATAAAAGGTGACAATACGAAGCTAATTAGTATTGTAGAAAACCACACAAATCCCTGCATGATAACGAATTTTAATGTGAAAGACACACACATGCACACACACTGCTCCAGTTTAAAGCTGATGAGTAAATATGCTCAAACAGAAGGCGAGCCAGTGCCGGTACAGACCCCATCGACCCGTCCAGCCGGCCTCCTGAGCCTAATTAGCTCTGAACTTCCTGTGGGGGGGCAAACACCAGCGGCTTTAACGCCATCTCTAATGAAAGCAGACGAGCTCGGCGTGGGTCACGTCCCTTACCACCTACCATCGACGTGTCCTCTTCCCTGCAGCTTCCAGACGCCACCAAGATACAGGCATCAAGGTACAGGCTTTTAGTACAACCGGATGCCACCCGGCCGCAGCCACTCACCCGCCTGCTCGATAGAACCTGCTGGAGACGGCGGGAACCGTGCATGCAGCATGTATTATTATTATTATTATTATTATTATTATTATTACATGCAAGTGACAAGGAGAAAAGGGAGGTCACTGAGGTCAGTAAAGCCAGACAGGTGGAGAGATTAAGACAGTTAAAAAGACAAACAATGGAAAGTTTATGTCTGTGATGTAAATAATAATAATAATAATAATAATAATAATAATAGGTTTTATGTAGTAATAATAATGATTATTATGAGCCTGGGCTTTATTTTGTAAAGCATGTAAGATGATTCACATGATAAATCTTACTCACTCTCTGTGCCGCTTATCCTGTTTAGGATCACTCGCGGCTATCTCAGGGGACTCTGGGCACAAGGTGAAGTGCCAATCCATCTCAGGACACACAAGCACACACTCAGCAACACTACAGGCAGTTTGAAAATGGCAATTAGCCTAACCTGCATGTCTTTGGGGGGGGAAAAAAATCAGTTTTTGACTGATGGTTAGTAACCTAGTACCCCAGTGTAAGCACTTCTGTAAGTTACTCTGGATAAAAGCGTCTGCCAAATGTCTAAATGTAAATATAAGTGGTGGCTCAAACAGTTAAGGCTCTGGGTCGTTGATCGACAGGAAAGAGGTTTAAGCCCCAGAACCGCCAAGCTGCTAATGTTGAGCCCTTGATTGAGACTTTTAACCCTATCAGCTATCCCAGATTCCTAACTTGGATATGCTCTGCTTTATTGGAAAGTTCTGCTTTATTAATAGGCAACTCGCAGAAAAAAAAGCTTCCATATGACCAAAACTGTTTTCTTTTTTTTTTTTTTTGTCTAAAATAATGTCATTGTTGTGATTTTACATCTGGTGTCTGCATAGCCCCCCCAAAAAAGCATTATGAAAAATGTTCATCAAAGGCATTAGACTGTCTGCTTCATCATATACAAACAACTATAGCAAGGTTGGAAAATAGCTAGTGATGGAAATGAACACCCAAGCTAACGTTAGCCCAACACTCTATTGTACAACCAAAAAAAGATCAAATCAAAGGTTGCTGTCTCGCGGTACTGCCGAATGTAAACAGCGCTACCCGAGGCGCAAGATGCATCGTTTTAAAACGGAAATAGCGCCGAGTACAGGTACCCCACTGAGGCTTTCTCTGACCGCGTAAAGACAAAACGCGAAGTGTTTTCCCTCCTTGTAAAGAGTTAGATATAATCATACAAAAATATATTTCATAAAAACTAAAATTCTAAAATACAATTATTTACTACACTTAATACTACAGTTCGCTGTAACTAGACTAGACTTATTGACTCATTGACTAGTGTGGAATGTTTTATAGGCTTGTACATATATTGCGCACAGTTAAAGCTCTTTTTCACATTGCGCAGTATTTCTTGTAATTTATTTCTAAGGATTCTTTTTCTAAGTTTTTTGAGCTAACTCAAACATTGTGATAAATCAAACGTATAGCTCAGATGATAGGTCTTGTCAACTTCACAAAACCTCAGCTTCATGGCAGCTACTGTCAAAAAATCAGTGATAACAATCATCCACAGATGCTGGTAGCTTTTAATTTTAATGAGTTAGCAACGATTCAAACTCTCGTATGATGCCTAATCAAAACAGCACAAACTTCTGAGCCAAAAAAAAGGAAAATGAATATATAGTAAGTGAATATGAGAGCTTCTATCAGAATGGGGAATGTTAATAATGAATAGAAACAAGGTGGGGCTTAATACCGATCCTTGAGGAATAGGAATTTCTTTTATTCTATTAGTTAGGTAAGAAAAATATTTTACAACCTGCACCTAGACCATGCCAGACAGTGATCTCTGACCAAGAAAGCGACCCAGAATATTTATTAAAAATTTTGTTTTCTTTCGCTATAATGTGATTTTCCAAAAGTTCTTTTGATTTAATGAAATTAAAAAAAAATTTTTTTTTAATCCAGGATGAAAATTTCAATGAGATTCGTATTGCACAAATGTAAAAAAATATTTATACAAGTTTAGAAGACAGGGATTTACTTTCCTGTTCATTTCAGTCGGCTTTCAAAAATAATTTATATCAGCAAACTTTTTAAAAAGCTTTTAAAACTGTAAACTTTAATCTATTCCACCCATAGAGTTTATATAAAATTGTATTTCTTCTTTTTTTAGTAAACTGATTTTATAAAGGATTAAACGGTACAGTTAAATAGGACTTTCATCGTTTATTTCATCATTTCATCATTTATTTTCTTTGCTCATTAAAAGTTATGTAAAATTTTATTCAACCTTAAAGTTAAAGACAAAGAGATACTTTCTTTACTTGTTTTTTTCTTTCTATGTTATTTAGGTCCATATAAAAAAATCTCTTACTGTTAATAAATGAAACTGTTTCTTTTATTAAAGCGTAGCCTACTTGAGATTTTACATTATATTTACATAAGAATTGTCTATTTTTATTACTAAAACTTATTAAAAATGAATATTTCTGACTAATTAAAAAGACATGACATGTCACGTGTAAAAAGTTATAAGTGTACATTCAACTAAAACCTCCACAGACCGGACCTTTGGTTAGTTCCAGGCGTGACTAAGCCTAACTTTATATATGAGGACACTGAGGTCTCAAAGGATCAAGCGAAATTTAACAACCTTAACAATAACTGATTGTACAAACTAAGTTGTGGGATGTCTTATTAATTGGCAGGTGGAGAACCAGGTTCATCTTATTTTGTATGAAGCATTAATGAAGTAGCATTTCACTGACACCCTGACACAAGGTTCAGTGGATAAGAGCGAGAGAGAGAGAGAGAGAGAGAGAGAGAGAGAGAGAGAGAGACCGCAGGCTGGCTGGTCGAGTATATTGATAAACCCTGGCATCTCAATTTAGCTTGTGTCATGATCAAAGAAGACGTTACATCTTTATCCTCTCTCTCTCTCTCTCTCTCTCTCTCTTCTGTACTGTTTTTTCTCCTTGATCTAATGTTTCATGCCAAGTTTGCTATATTTCATATTTTAAAGCTTAATCTGCCGTTTTACAGCATCAACCTTCAAAACCACGCCCTATACAGTAATGCATCTGCATAACGGGTTCTGAGGCGGAGCTTTCTTACACACATACACGCCCATCGTGTTGTCCTGACTCGTTGACTTTCACTAGTCCTTATTGCATTTAATAACGTTCTTCACTTGGCGATTCCACAAAGGTTAATTCAGATATTTAAAAAAAAAAGACAGATATTAGAAATCAATAGCTCCACCTTTAGAGGATTAAAGTGATTAGCTAATTGATACATTTAAATAAACACAGTCTTGTTGTTAATGAATAACTCTTTTATTATCACATATCACATGTATTAGAGTAAGAAGTTAAAATAAAGAGATCTTGGTCCCTGTTCTTTTATCGTTTCTTTTCCCCTTTTTTGGCCCTTGATGCTTTGCAGCCTGTGACCCCGGGGTGCAGGAACAGGAAAAGGGTAAGTGCAATCGATTTGCACTTCCTGCCTGGCTGGGCAGTCACAGCAGGGTGAGCTGACTGCTTAACCGTCTGCCTCCCAGCACGGCCCTGACCTCAGCAGACCACAGACACTATATGTGTGTGTGTGTGTGTCTGTGTGTGTGTGTGTGTGTGTGTGTGTGTGTGCGTGTGTGTGTGTGTGTGTGTGTGTGTGTGTGTGTGTGAGTGAAGAGAGCCAAGTAGGAAGCATAAAGGAGCCGTGTCAATGTTATAAAAGGAAGTAAGTGCATTGTTTGCCCCTGCAGCCGTTAAGATCTTATCTTAAACACACACACACTGATTCATCGGACATGTGCTCAGGTGTCTGTTATGTGACGGTTCAAATCCATGACAGTTTTCTGACAAAAAAAAGAAAAAAGCCTTGTGTTTGTATAAAAGGGTGTGTGCTCAGCTGATGACATAACCTGGCAAGTTCACAACTAACACCCCTTTAAAACCACGACACGACAAATAACGTCCTGGCTGATTTGAAAAAAGAGAAAATAATAGAGAAAGACATTCAGAATAATGTTTATTTAAATTCCTCACACTTTTATTCATCTTTAATAAAATATCTCAGAAGAAGCAGACATCAATTCACCTGGCCTCTCGCTGTAAGCCCCGCCTCTCATTGTCCTGTCAATTTAACAAGCCCCGCCTCTCACTGTCCTGTCAATTTAACAAGCCCCGCCTCTCACTGTCCTGTCAATTTAACAAGCCCCGCCTCTCACTGTCCTGTCCATTTATCAAGCCCCACCTTTCTCCATACTGTCTATTCAACAAGCTCCGCCTCTCATCATCCTGTCCATTCGACAAGCCCCGCCTCATTCATTCATCAAACCCTGCCTCTCATCAACCTGTTCATTCAACAAGCCCCGTCTCTTACAAACATGTCCATTCATCAAGCCCCGCCTCTCATTAACCCATCCATTCAGCAAGCCCCGCCTCTCATTAACCCAACCATTCAACATGGCCCGTCTCTCATCATCCTGTCCATTTGACAAGCCCCGCCTCATCCATTCAACATGCCCCGCCTCTCATCATCCTGTCCATTCGACAAGCCCCGCCTCTCATTAACCCAACCATTCAACATGCTCCGTCTCTCATCATCCTGTCCATTTGACAAGCCCCGCCTCATCCATTCAACATGCCCCACCTCTCATCATCCTGTCCATTCAACAAGCCCCGTCTCTTACAAACATGTCCATTCATCAAGCCCCGCCTCTCATTAACCCATCCATTCAGCAAGCCCCGCCTCTCATTAACCCAACCATTCAACATGCCCCGTCTCTCATCATCCTGTCCATTTGACAAGCCCCGCCTCATCCATTCAACATGCCCCACCTCTCATCATCCTGTCCATTCGACAAGCCCCGCCTCTTACAAACCTGTCCATTCATCAAGCCCCGCCTCTCATTAACCCATCCATTCAGCAAGCTCCGCCTCTCTCCAAGCTGTCCATTCAGCAAGTCCTACCCCTGATCTGTCTATTCAACAAGCCTCGCCTCTCACCGTCCTGTGCATTTATCAAGCCCCGCCTCTCATGACCACTTCATTAACCAAGCCCCGCCCCACACTGACCTGTCCATACAGCACGAGCAACATGAAACGTGAACGGAGGGACACATGGCTGTGAAAGCACATCCCTCAATTTGATCCCTGTTTACAAGTTTCCCGTCAAAACAAATCAAACATGTGAGATCAAAATCAGATGAGCACGACTGGGAAAGCTTAAGACGAATCGTTTACCCTCTCTCACACCCTGCGCTTGCCCTTTACAAAGGGCAACTCGGAAATAAAATTGGGCTACAAATCCTGTAGTGTACATCCCACACATGAGCTTCCTCTTCACTAATACAGCCATAAATCCAGCGAACACTCGGCGAGTCCTTCTCTGCTCTGCTCCGCATCGATTTTCTCAGTACACACTCTAATGGCTGCTCTATTCAGGGTCTCGTTAGGAACCTGTGCACAGGGGCTCTCTGTAATGGCCGTGTCGTTTCTAATAAAAGCCCTGTGAGGCGAAGGCGGAGCACCGCATGCACCCCCCCCCTCCCCCACACCCCCCACACTGTTATCCAGGGGTAATTGAGGTATTATGCAAAACAATCACAACAAGCCCTTTTGATTAATGAAGGCTAAAAGAAGAAGTGAAGGACAAGACCACGCAATAAGATGGACATGAAGCGTGTGAGGAGATGTAGCTGCACCCAAAATGAGTATCCTGCTTAAGCTTAATCAATCAGGAGCATCACGAAAGTTCATGTTTTATCTCTGTTTACGTCGGTAGCTGCTGTGTCCCGCTCGCTACGGTTTCCTCATTCTGAGATTTATGTTTAACCTTAACCACACAGTGCAGTATCAGCAAGCATGCTCGTTAAATGGCCACGCTCACTCATATTAATACGACACATTCAGGTCGTCCTCTCTTGCACTCGCTAGTAAAGATAGCTGTTTAAATATAATGAGATACCTTATCAGTTAGGAAGTACGGTGGCTTAATGATCTGCGCTGTTGCCTCGCAGCTTTAAGGTTGACGGTTTGAATCTGGCCTCCTGTCTCTGTGTCGTGGAGTTTGCATGTACAGTACATGTGGTCTCCACGGTGTACTCTACCTTGCCTAGTGCCCGAGGTTCCCTCGGACAGGCTCCAGGCCCCCTTGCAACCCGTTACAAGAAAAGCGGTATAGATAATGGATGGAAGACTGGTGACAGGATCATAGGCATCCAAGGCTCACCCATGCTAATGAGGACCAAAAGCCAGCCCGTTCCAGTCCGATCCCTCGGAAAAGCAATGCAGCCCAAATCACCAAAAAAAAAAAAAAAAAAAAAGTCAATGTTGGCCATCATAGAAAGACACCAGAACTCATCATAGAAAGACACCAGAACTCCCAGTGCAAAACAGGGCACACCAAGAGCTCCTGCAGAGCCACGCCCCAAGGGGAACAAGGGGAACCCAAAACCTAGGTGGTTTTAATCCTAAACTAAAGCAACCATATTTCAAGCATTGTTCAACTCCTTAATTTCCAAAAGCAAGCTACTGTACAGATACAATATATATATATATATATATATATATATATATATATATATATATATATATATATATTCACTATATAATGAGATTAACTAATAGATTATCTCTGGATCAGATTAAACTGCCAAAGCCAAAGAACTCCTTTTGTATGCTAATGAAACGCTGTGCCTTTCCGTGAAAACCATGAATATGCCAGATATCTATAAGGTTCGATATTCGATAACACATGATCTAGGAAGTATCTAGGATGACTTTTATCTTCCCATGGGGAGGAGGGGGGGGGGGGGGGGTATAGTCGTACCCAACTCTGTGAAATCAACTCATATGGAAAACATGATTTCTAGACCCCACTGTTCTCTTCTGCATGTTGGAGTGTTTTAGCTCTCGTTCCACTCAGGAAGGAAGAGTAATTAGGTGATTACTTGAATGAGGTGTGTGTGTGTGTGTGTGTGTGTGTGTGTGTGTGTGTGTGTGTGTGCGAGTCGATTCTCAACAACCGTTATTTGGGAACTCGTGCAGTGAACTACAGTATTGTTGTTCTGTACGATCCCCAGAAGCGAGCCAGTCACGTATTATTTCATGCGATATTTCTTCCGAGGATTAATTCCGAGTAAGGTCAGCGGTTAATCAAGCTTGTTTTTACACAGCAGCTATTAACACAGCGTCGTAAAAGACTTATCACTGTGTGGTCAATTCATTCAGCGAAGGAGGAAAACCTTTCCACTCCAGACCTTCTTGTAGAGTTGGGATATACAGGCTGTAAACACAGCTAGCGAACGGTACGCATTAGCATTACAGTTTAAATTCATGCTAACGCTTCAGGGCGGTTTTAAGGCATGTCGACATTAAATAATAAGAACTGGTCCTCTTTAATTTCCAGTAAGGCTATGAGAGGTTCGCTAACCTGAATTGATGCTACAGTACTATGGTCTGCGGTTAGCATCTTGCTTTATTGTAGTAAATAATTAAAAGTCACTAAACCTCAAACTGTGTCGAAGTCAATGCAGATCTTGTGCGCTGTGCTTGACTAGCGGATGGCTGAAATTTAAAAATTTAAAAGGAACATACTTGGAGGCATCTAATGATATTTCCATGCAGTCCAACTAGTGACCGTGGAGGCCAATGGTGATTACTATTGTATTTATTCCCGTTTTACAACCACAGTGGGATCTCCGTTCAACACTCACAGTGCATTCAGACACTATGGGCAATTTGGGAACGCCAATTAGCTTAATCTGCATGTCTTTAGACTGTGGGAGGAAACCAGGGTACCTGGAGAAAACCCACCAAGCACGGGGAGAACATGCACACAGACCCGAGGCGGGAATCGAACCCAGACCCTGGAGGTGCAACGCGACAGCACTAACCACCAAGCCACCGTGCCACCTTAGTGGTATTTAAAAAGCATTAATGATAGGAATACTGAGTGGAAAGATGGGAGTACACCAGGCGCAAACAAATTTGTACTCATTCACACGTCCGAGGTCCCCAGTTCATATCCCCTGTCTGCAGGGAAGTTCCCATGATCTCCTTGTGTCCATGTTTCCAATACAGATTCTCTCTCTCTCTCTCTCTCTCTCTCTTTCCGGCAATGAGGCGACAAACTCAGGGACAGCTGTGATGCTTTTCATGCAGGCTCGATTTCTCATTCTTAGACAGACTCCATGCTCCCTCTGCTGGCCGAAAGCAGAACGGCGCCTCCCCAAAAACCAGAGACCTCTCCGGAGGCCTGAAATAAGATCACGTCTTTTAGCATGCACAAGAAAGGATCACATTAGACGCCAAACAATGTGCCTAATCACCCGTGACTCATTATAATATAATGTTCCGTTACTGAACCGAGAAGCTTGAATGAGAAAGAAAGACTGGGGGCAGGATCTAACCGGAGAAGTCGAAAACGCTCTTTTTCTCTTTTTCCAAGTGTGACATTTTCTCCACTACGTGCATGTGTATGTGTAGGTTCCTGTTATCTGTATCTCGGTGACATTCTGCGCGGGGCATCTGCACGCTCCAGGCCTGTGAATACATCTACACTGGCATTTAAAATTACAGCAGCAACAATAACAACTAAAAAAAGATTCGCAGTGAACAGAGGGCTTAGCACGGGGGAGGTTGGGAAAGCCTTCGCAGCTCAGCGATCATGTTCACGTTCCACTGCAGGATCACAAGCGCGGGGAGGAGACGGACGCAGAACAAACGGGTGGCCGAGCGTACAGCTCCTTTCCCACACCCTCTTCGTCACGTCGTCGATCCGGCAGACGTCAAAGGGTCTTTCTTTTTATCAGGGGTGGAAAAGCGAAGACGTAAAAACTGAGTGATAACTCAATTCCGAGAGCTGTGTCAGAGTACACACACAGAGCACGAACAGCAAAGAAGAAAAACGACGACGGATCTGTGAGAAATACGAGAACACGACAGCGTGTCACACTTTCCCAGAAATGGCCAACACTGAAAGCGAGTTGAGGCGCACACATCCTCTTTCGCGCTGCTCTCTCGGTCTCGCACTCGGAAAGAGAGAGCGCGAGTGAGAGTGCAAGTAGGTGTTATCGGTGTCACGGGTTCCTATCAGGAAGGTAAACAGTCAGGGCAAATACTTTGGTGAAGGAGCAAGGTCAGAGAATTGACAGCACTGGTTCTCACACACACAAACCCTGCTCTGCCCAAAATGGCCTGGACCTTCATGCACAGCGTAATTCATCAAGGCATGACCACAAGCCAAAAGCCAAGGTGACAAAGAAACTAGACGCAGGATATGGACATGCCAGTACCAACAGCGTGGACGTTTTATTACGATCGGGAATCGAAAGATGATAAGAAGCTGGGCCGTGGATCATGATCGTGCATTGAATATCCAAGGGGAAGGTTTAGATAAAAACATTAAAATGACTGAAATGGGTGGAGAACTGTCCAATACATTATTAAAACCTGGAAGCGGAGTCCTGAACCATCAGCTTCACGGAGGAAATGTGAGATCATATCAACGCTTGGTGAAGTAGCATCATGAAAACAGTACAGTAGCTACGTTTAATAGTGAAAGTAAGAGCATTTGCATATACTGTAGACATAATCTGGAATGGGTTCATGGAATGAAACAATGCAAAAAGGTCATATGTCCAGACTGAGTCTATTCCAGAGTGATGGGTGAGAAGGGAAGCGCATGAAGCGATGCTCCCCCATCATGCATAGTGTCCACTGTCCAAGCCTCTGGAGACAGTGTTATGATCTGGTGTTGCTTCAGTCGCTCAGGTCGAGACTCAGCAGCGTCATGTGTCGATAAAATGAAATCAGCTGACCACCTGAATGAACACGACCATGTTATCACATCTATAGTGGGATTCCACATCCTTCCTTGCCATATGCCATATTCCCGCACTTACTGTACATTGTGGAAAAGGTGGTTCTGGGGGGCATGAGGAATCACCTGTCTGGTCAAAGCAGACGTCATCGAAACACGTCTCAAGAGACCCTTCGGAGCCACATTCATGTGAATGAAAGCCCACCGTTTACGGGACAAACATGCCGATAATTCCGTCGTCTTTAACTTGTGAAGACACTAACAGTGTGAGTGAAGCGGCTCGAGTGGGTGACTTTTTTTTGCGTTGGGTCAGTAAATCAGCACAGCTGGGTGCAGCCGAGGTCAGAGAGTGCCACGCAGGCAGATCTAAGTGTACAAAATGCAAAATCGGTGTACCGTCGGCACTCAGCATGCCTGATCAATACTCCTGACCGAGCAGTGCGCCGTCACACACACCAGCCACTGAGCAAGTCGCAGGCAGCCAAGAGCCAAGAGAGAGAGAGAGTAAAAAAGCAACAACATTATAACAGGATGGCTAGAAATCTGAGACCTCTGCAGTGTCTTTCAAACACTCACACACACACACACACACACATTTTTATTCAAACTGTGTTGTAACCTTTTGCATGAAAAAGATGCTATCCTTGGAATACTGATTCTCTCTCTCTCTCTCTCTCTCGCTCACTCTCTCTTGTGTCTGGTTCATAATTTGACCAACATCCTGGCTCCTTAGACACCGGAGAAATGAAATAAAACAGCCGAATAATATATGTGTTCTCATTCGAGCATTAATTCCCCAGCTGCATTCGTTTATAGGGATCATAAGAGACAGCCCCGGCTATTACGAATTCATAAAAGGAAATGTAATTCAGAAAGCCTCTCAGCGTGTAGCGAGACACTGGATTACATTGGCTACAGCCTGACCAGCCTCAAATGGACAAGCTGCCCTCTAATAATCAAAGCTCCCGGCCTCTCTCTCTCTCTCTCTCTCTCTCTCTCTCTACTCTGATACATGTAATACGCCAGCAGATACCAGAGGGCAGAGACGGACGGACTGATATACACACTGATATTTCAGTACAAGGGAAAAGAGAGGTAATAACGCATTCAGTCCTTCAGTGAAGGGCGAAAGGGGTCAGTGTGTGGAGAAGAGAATGAAAATGTTTAATGTAGTGGTAATGTGTAAAAGCACACTGCGGTCTGGGCGATGGGGAAGGCACGGCGAAGGGTGAATGATGGCGGAGTACGGGGTCTAGACGATATATCGATGGGTGTTGTGAAGATACGCGGAGAGGCCGAGTGGTACCGTAGAAGGCGTACGTCTGTGCGGCGGTGAGTTAGGCTTTGTGTATAGAGATTGGGTGTTGGTGAGCAGAGGCTGGGTCTAGAGCAAGGCAGATGCCACAGCGCTTTATGTATTAAAAAGGATTTTCATTTCTGCCTATTTGAGAGACCATGGGCACAGGGGTTGGATTTGGACAGGGTGTGTTAGAAGAACTGGATATAAAGCGCTAGATGTTGATGTGATGTGTACAGTATTGGTTACCGAAACTTGGATGGGGTGCATAAGTCTGTTATTGAGGACAATGTGTACATTTTAGGCTGGATACTGTATCTAGATGTGGGGTAGATCATTGGTAAGCAGTGATGTTGAGGGTAGTAAGTCTAGTATTGGGTTGACAGAGTTGGTAGAATATTTAATGCAGAAGTTTGGATATGATCGGTAGTCAGTCTTTTGGGAAGAAAAAGTTTTGATGGCTGGAGTTAGAGACTCTGGTATTGGGTAGAAAACTGAATTTCAACACGGTTGGTTGCGGTATTGGCGACAGAATCTGGGATATGGTGTGTACCTTGGCTAATATAGACTAAATAGACTAGATAGGAAGAGTATTGGTACTGTGGGTGCAGTTTTAGTTACTGGGTTTTGGGATATGGTGGGTAGTGGGTCTACCTAATGGGTACTTTCTGGTTTTTAGTGGGTGGTGGATACATTATTGGGTGTAAATCCTGAATAAAGTGGGTAGAGAGGCTACTATTGCAAAAAAAATTTGGATTTTGACTGGTGGTGGGCAAAACCTTGGCTGGATATGGGGGTATATCTAATATTGTGTATTTTTACAGGTGGTGGGTACAGAATTCGTTGCTAATCTTGGCATGTGATGGGTACTGTGTTTATGCTTGACCATGAAGGCTTGATTTTGACCAAAGCTGGTATATGGGGTAAAATGTCTAGGGTAAATTGGGTAGAGTATTAGAAACAGAACCTGGGCACTATAGGGCAGCACTTCTGATTTTGATGAGTTCTGAGGACAGTATTGGATTCATCTTTTGATTTATGGCGGGTAGTGACAACATCGCCACCAGGTCAATTGAATAACACTGATGATCAATTATAAACCGGTGACTGGATTGTCGAGGTTCATGTATGCCAGTTGGGAGCAAAGGCCAACCCAGCTGGTCCAATTCCACTGAAAAGCCAATGTAACACAAATTGCTGATAAAAGTCAATGATGGTTGTGATGGAAAGGTATCAGAACACCCAGTGCATCACATCCTGCTGCATATGGGGTTTAGCAGGCCAAGAGTTCAAAGTTGTTGACTGCAATCCAACCGAACAAGTCCGATCCATGGAGTCCTTTTACTCCACAACTCACAGCACCCAAAGGATCCACTGCTAATGTCTTCCTGCCAGACCTCACAGCACACCTCCAGAAGTCAAGGCCAAAGCTGCTCAGGCACAATATTGGGTTTACTGTTTAGCGTTTTAATGATAGGGCTGATCGGTGTAGTATTGCGTACAGTCTTGTTTTTTTTTTAAATAGAGAATCTGGGATAAGGTGAATCGTGGGTCTAGGACCTGGGATTTGGATGGGTATTCGCTGTGGTATTCGTTTCAGAATCTGATTTATGATGTGCAGTGAGTGCACTATTGAGCACGGACGTTTGGTTCTAGCAGGTGCCGGTGAACTGTTATACTCAGGGCCTGGGTTATGTATGGCACGCAGTGAGTGGAACATTGCCGGAGGCAGGAGAATGTGCACACCAAAAAGCACATAATTAGTCATAGGCATGTAACACACTCAACAGGGGTTACAGCACTGCAAGCCAGGGGTTAACTAAGTAATGGATGCCCTGCTCCCTCACATGAGAATGTGTATGTGTGCATAACAAAGAGACACAGAAAAGCATTTAGTCTCATGTGATAGCTTGTTGTACGAACCTTGCTCGGGGCTGTAGTATTCACACTGCGCTCCACTGTTGTGCTTGTCTTGGCTGATAAACGAATCCTGTAAAGAGCCTTGCACTGGGCGCAGTCAATAGAGACTGTCTGTCTGCTCATTTTCCTCTGCTTCAACTTCCCTATCTTTCTTTTTTTCTTTTTTATAATTCTCTCTCGCTCTGAGCAACAGAACAGGTCTGTAGAGGAAACAAGCCAGGAGAGGCCTTTGCATGCTCACAGGGTTATTGATTGAACCAGTTAGATGTGAAAAAGAGGGAGGAGGACGGCACAGAGGGGGGTGAAGGGCTGGGGTATGACAGGTGGTGATATAGTTATGTCTACACACCAGCATCTACTACACCCCCACCCCACCCCCCCCCCCCCTGTTCCCAGTCACATACACACATATACTCTCGCATCCATACATAGTTGTGTGGAAATATATTAAATGCATATGTATGTATATGTTACATCCCACTGGGATGTACTTTATTCATTCCTACTGTATGCTTCAATTTATCTGCAAAATATCACAGCTCCGTACATAAAACATCAAGCATCCATCGTCTCTGTGTGTGTGTGCGTGTGTGTGTGTGTGTGTGTGTGTGTGTGTGTGTGTATGTTAAACCTCTCGGAGCCATTATAGCAAGCTAATCCTTGGCTGGTTCTCGGTCGAGTGCTCACAGTTGGTCTGAGCTCAAGCTGGGGGTAGCGGTAAGTGGTTTACCCACACACACAAATACACACACACACTCACGCGGGACAGAGGAGGCTTTGACAAAGAGCCGCTGTGTTATTTTGGAGGAGGGTCATGTGGAAACAGTGGCGGCAGCCCCCCTGTGACACTTCCTCTTTATCCTTCCTGTGCAGGAAGAGAGCAAAAATGGATAGAGAGTTTAAAGGAGAAGAGAAATGAAGAACGCTGCTTAAAGTAGGTAAAGCCTGCGCTTCTTGGCTCCAAAATTCAACGTTAAACTAAGCTATCATCATCAATACGTTTTCAGTCAGGATTGATGACCAGATAACCGTCATACCTTCAGATAAATCAATCCTCTGATCTGTACAACACAATGAAGATCCTGTTATAACATCTGAACTATTCAAAGCAGCCGCCCTTCTAGGCTAAGGGGAAACGTCATGGAAAGTTGGTCAAATCACATTCAACAAGTTCAACCTCCAGAGTTCCCGATGGAACTTTCAAACTCATCAAAGACTACAGAACAGTGCACTTTTTTTTCAGAGTTCCTCAGAACCTCCAAGAAACACCTGAAGACACTGAAACTAGGTTAATTGATGTTCCCAAATTTCCCGAAATGTGTGTGTGTGTGTTTGTTCTGCAATGGATTGGCACCCTGTCCAGGGTGTATCCTTCCTCGTGTCCAAGGTAAGTGGTATAGAAGATGAATGAATGAATGAATGAATGAAACCATCACTCTAAGATGTCTCTCCAGAGTTGGTGCTCCTTAATGGACCAAGAACTCATGACTTAGGACTACTGCTTCAGTCTGCTAGAGCCTTTAATATCATTTTCACATTAGCACTAAAAATTTCCAACCTTTGGTTAGGTGAAGACTCCATCGGTTGTCCCACTTGGACGAGCTAGAACCCTACAGAGCGTTTCCTATCAAAAAGAGTTTCAAATCTAACGAAGGTTAACACTTACACTTACCCAATGAACCCCTGAAGACCCAATTTGTTCTTCACACACTTTGGAAAAAATGGTTTCTCAAGGTTTCATTGGATCATTAGCTTCTCAGCCTCTAAAAAAGTCAAGAGGAAAAAAGGACCAAGAAATCATCAAACATGGGTTTCACCAAACATGGAGTCATTACCTCATTTAGGGTCTCTTTATTTACCAGTGGTGTCATGACTGAAGCTTATGATCTATTCATTTGTTTAATGTGATTATTTTACAAATGAATATTTGTAAGACTATTCTGTTCTAACGTTTCCAAAATAATGTGACTTAGAAAACAAGGTTTACTGTAAATTAAGAGTACACGTGCTGTTTTAACGCCGTTTACCAACAAAATGAGCGAATTTCTCGGCACACCTTCACTTGTTCCTCGACTGCATTGAGCGATTCTGAGTAAGAGTGACAGAAACCAAATTAAACAATAAGAAAAGAACGTGGACGTTGATTTACCGGGACTTGTGAGGAAATTTCTGGTAAATTAAGGCATAAAAGCGAATGACATTTAAAGACGACTTCTACTAAGGACAGTAGAGTGATGAGACTCTCAGCCGCAGTAAAACATGTGAACGATGCCACCGCTTGCGTGTCCGTGAATGACGATCCTGTGAACATTCAGCAAGTGGAACGCCTGATCCTTGTAAATAGACGGATAACTCGTTGCCAAAAAATTTTGGATGAGACGCATCTGTCTGTGTGAACTGTGAACTGAACACACAATCATTCACCAACACCACTTGCACATTACAGGAACTCAGCTGGGAGTTATCGCCACATCCACCGTACAGTCCTGACCTCATTCCAAGCCATTTCTACATGTTCTGGAAAAGCCATTAAAGGAGTTCCCGGGAGGCCAGCGATTCAGGCAGGAAGCAGGCAGCAAAACTTTTTACCTCGATGGAATCCAAACACTTGTGAAACTCTTGGATAAGCGCATTAGTGCAGCAGGGGATTATATAGAGAAATAAAGGGAGAGAGACTGTTTTCTGTTTTTCTGTAAAATCAAAAGTGCCGGTTTGAGTCAACTTGGAATGACCAAGGTGAACCAAGGGCCTGAGGGCGGGGCTAATTATAATGATTGGAAATGTGATCCAAATTTGTGACACATCTAAAGTTCACGCTCGCATTTGCGCCTCGGTGATGTACTGAAATAACTCTCAGAGCATTCTGCACACTCTCTGTCACAAAGCTCCAAAAAACAGGCATGGAGCTATTTTTCCTTTGGCCAAGAGAGAAGACAGAGAGGACCGACCTTTTCTTTCACACACACACACACACACACACGCACGCACGCACACACACTCCCCTCTTCCTCCCCCTCTGTAAGCCTCTTGGTGACCATGGCCATACATGCTGCATATGTTCTGAGCGAGATAAGAGCCCAACGGTCCCCTGTGAGCGGGGGCCTCAGGCAAGGCCACCACACACACACACACACACACACACACACACACACACACACTGCTGACCATCTGTTGGGAGTCACGCTGTGTGAAAACACTCACAGGCAAACAATAGGGAGCACTGGCAGGCCAAGATTTGTAGACTGCATGGTCTATCACTGTGTGTGTATGTGTGTGTGTGTGTGTGTGAGTACTTGAGGTCTACACAAGATGTTTAAACCTGACCTCGGAGGAATAACAGGCGTACATGCTGCTGCAGATTGCTGACAATGAAACACAGAGTTACTGCAGTGTGTGTGTGTGTGTGTGTGTGTGTGTGTGTGTGTGTGTGTGGGCTCTTCACTGGGGGTTTGGAATGTATTACAGCACCAGTGTTATCTCTGTCCAGGCGCCGCTTTCATCACCACAGGCCTTTATCTCCTACTGAGCGGGAGAGAGAGAGAGAGAGAGAGAGAGAGAGGGGCGGAGGTTCTCTTTTGAAGAACCACAGAACCCGGTTCTGTACGGGTTCAGCTCCTCATGGTTATAAATTCAGAGCTCAAGATGCGGGTTTAAATATAAATATGGCTAAGCTACGCTATAACAATTAACAGGTTAGCTGACGTGTTTTAATAGCAACATGCTAACACGGAAAAAGCTAAAAATGGTTATAAACACACATCGTGGTAAGCTAATCACACTACAGCAAAAACCGACGGTAAACATGCTAACGTATAGAAGCTAATTAGGTACGCTGAAATTGCTAGCAAACATGCTAATAAATGAAACAAAACCAAACTGCAGTCATGCTAATACATGAAAGCTGAAATAAAATCATTACACTAATAATATGCTAATAAATAATAGAATGAAATGCGCAAAAGCTAAAAAGTATTAAATATGCTAATATATAAAACATCTTAGTAAACAAATATCAATTACATATTTAAAATTCTTTGTAAACATATATATATATATTTTTTTTAAAGATGCACTTTAACATAACTAAGCTAGCTGTCATTCATTAGCCTGTTTGCAGAGGGTTGTCTTTAGCATTCATGTTTTTATAATAAATGTTTGTAATACAAGCTATTAAAGTAAGCTACAAAATACATCACAATATGCTAATACATAGCAAATTATGTAGGCAAAAAATTGCAGAATGATAAATACATTCATTAAACATACTCTAGGAGACAACATGTTAAAAATTCCCTGACAAATATTTAATATTTTATTTGTTAATTACCGTACTAACATGCTAATACTTGAAATCTTTAAAAACACTGCTGCCATGAGAATTCATGAAAGCTAATTAAGTTATGCTACAGGAAAGCTAATCAACAGTGCCTAGGCTAATACATAAAAAAACTATAACATGGAATGCTAATTAGGTATTAGCTAAATGCTAATAGAAATAAGGCTAATATGCTATCAAGTGTCAAATGCCTTGATATGGTTAAGTGTACAGATCTGTAATTTTCACAGTGTGTGTGTGTGTGTGTGTGTGTGTGTGTGTCATTTGCAGCTGCAGATTGGAGTGTTGAATGTTAAAGCTGGAATGTTAAACTTTTCTTTGTCACTGATGCTTTAATAGTTAGCCATCACACACACACACACACACACACACACACACACACACACACACACACACACATTATTCTAAGCCTGAAATTCCAGAATTCTGTGTTTTTTTTTTGTGTGTGTGTGTATACACAGAAGACTTTAATCTTATTCAGCAATATGAGATAAACACTGCCCCCTACTGGCTAAACTCTCAACACACACATATACACAAGGCACAAAAAATATCCAAGTTATATATCACACCATACTTCAAAGGATAAAATTTAAACCCTGACTTCTCACCTTATGGTGATCACTCACATGCATTTACAGTGCAATGAAAAAGTATTTGTCCCCATAAAAAATATTTTTTTTTAAATGGCTTGGAGTAGTCAAGCCTGTGTGTCTAGCTTAATTGAAGTCATTTTGCTTATTTGTTCGGTTGAACAACTAAGTGGCAATTACTTTTTCACACAGCGCTAGATCGTGTCTGATATTTTTTTCTTTTTAAATAAACTGAATAGTTTTTTCAAAACTATATGCAAAGTATTTATTCAGCCTGTCCTCGTCTTGTATGAACTTTTTATAAGGGGTGGGGGTGTGGGGTGTGGGGGGATGGGTATAAATACTATACATTTATAGTTTAGTACATGGGCCTTATTTATGATGTTATGCTCCAGTGTCAGAAATAATCAGTTTATTCGTGTTTGTTTATTTATTTATTTGCTTATTTATGAAACAACATGAGCTCGTATGTAGCCCCGCCCCTAAATCTGTGCTTATAGAGAAATACTAAGATGTGGAATTTGTATCGTGCGACATAAATTTGACCCAATTTACACACTTTACACATAAAGCTGGTGTGTAAAGCATAAATGTGTCAATAAATGCACACACATACACACACACACGCACACACACACACACACACACACACAGGTTCCTAGTAAGCAGCAGCTTGCCTGTAGAGAGAGAGTGCTGTAACGCAGCTCAGTTCCTTTATCACCTCCTCCACACATTACAATCCACACCATATGCTCTGTGATCTCCTCACTGCATGCGTATGTGTGTGTGTGTGAGCGTGTGTGTTTATTTGACAGGCTGTTTTTTCCATACTCTCGCTTTTCGAGTGCTTCGTCTTGGGCAAAGGTCTGTGCAGTCCATCTTCTGTGCAGTCCAACGCCGTGCGGTTTTCACGCCCATCCAACGCAGCCTCGTTTCTCCTTATCCCCGCCCGCCCGCCCGCCCATATCCTAGCAACGTGCATCCGAGCCCGAGGAGCAGCTGGTGCAGAGGGAGAAGTCAGGTGTGATGTGATCGATTTATGAGTGTGCGTCCAGAGCCTGTACTAGCACGGGGTGCTGTAAGATCACACACACTGGTACACAAACACACACGGATAGAGATACAGGAACACACACACACACACACACTCTAGCTGGTGTTAGTAATCTTTGCTCAGTGTATACAACAGAAAAGAACACACACAAAGGTTTAAAATGTTCTAATCGGCCTGCCTGGGCTGTGAGGAGCGGCGGTTATCTGCCATTATTCATCCATCCAGCTATCAGATATACCGTTTATCATCTGTAGGATACGCCATGGACAGGGTGCCAACACACACAAGTTCCTGAGTTCCAGAAACAAAACTCATGAGTTCCAGAAACAAACGTACTGAGTTCCAGAATGAGCTCCAAAAACAAAGCTATGGAGTTCCAGAAAAGCCCCTGAGCTCCATAGTTTCAGAAAAAGCTTCTATGCTCCAGAAAAAAAGTAAAAAAAAAAAAAAAACTTCTGAGTTCCAAAAAAAAAAGCTCCAGAGTTCCAGAACTAAAGTTCCTGAATTCTAGAAAGTTCCAGAAACACAACTTTTGAAACACAGCTTTTTCTTTTTCAAAAACAAAAGGTCCCGAGTTCCAGAATGAGTTCCAAAAACAAAGCTACGGAGTTCCAGAAGCAAAACTCATGAGTTCCAGATCCAAAGCTTCAGAGTTCCAGAACCAAAGCTCCTGATTTCCACAAACACAACTTTTGAAACACAGCTTTTTTTGTTGTTGTCAAAAACAAAGCTATGGAGTTCCAGAAAAGCCCCTGAGCTCTATAGTTTCAGAAAAAGCTTCTTTGCTCCAGAAAAAAAACTAAAAAAAAGAAAAGAAAAAAAACTTCTGAGTTCCAGAAAAATGCTCTTGAGCGCCCCCACACGGAGGTTACCAAAAAAAAAAAAAACCCGACAAGATGGAGATCACAAACATAAAGCTACATTTAATTAGAAATAATAATCACAGCTGATTAGACATAAAACTCAAATAATGCAAGATGAAATCTCACTGTGTGTGTGTGTGTGTGTGTGTGTGTGTGTGTGTGTGTGTGTGTGTGTGTAGAAGCAGCAGGCAGGTGTTGGTCATGCCTATGGAACACATGGTAGCGCTTTTAACATTGACCCGGACACACGCCGTTATCACCAGACCAGCTGTGCTCCACACACACACATACACACACGCACACACACACACACACACACCTGCTCTCAGTCCACTGGTGCCGCTGAGTCTGTACACTCAGCCAAATGACTTCCAGAGACATGCTGTTTAATGAAAACCAAACGCATACAGTGGCTAATGAAACTGAGGGACTGCAGGGGATGACACACACACACACACACACACACACTATGACATCATCGTCTCTACTGGTACTTTCTGCTTTAGAGGAATTTTTTCTGGAACTTTTTGGAATTTGAAATCTGTCATTTTAAACACACACACACACACACACACACACACACACACACACACACACACACACACACACACATAAGAACGCGTGTGTGTGAGTGTGTGTGTGTGTGTGTGTGTGTGTGTATAAGAAGGCGTGCCAGGCAGAGTAGGAAATCTGTCTCCATCCGCCATGTGGTTTTTACAGCGCCAGCTGACTTCGAGCATGCTACTGATAATCAGCGTGTGTGTGTGTGTGTGTGTGTGTGTGTGTGTGTGTGTGTGTGTGTGTGTGTGTGTGTGTGTGTGTGTGTGAGATCCAGCTAAACTGTGTGGTTTTCTTTCTTTTTTACAGCATGCTTGTTTTTTCAAGACATTCTCCACAAGGATGTGATACTGCTTTCCCCTGTGTGTGTGTGTGTGTGTGTGTGTGTGTGTGTGTGTGTGTGTGTGTGTGTGTGTGTGAGACAATGATAAAAAGTACCTAAAGAGGGAAATGGTCACACTGGGAGTGTGTTTGTGAAGATTGTGTTCAGTTGTGAGGAAAACACACACACACACACACACACACACACACACACACACACACACACACACACACACACACACACACACACACACACTTTCTATTCAAAGACATCTGGAGTCAGGCTGAGAGTAAAGCACTTCCACTCTCTCTCTCTTTATTTGTTCATCTTTTTTTTCCTCTTCTTAATTCTCGTCTATTTTTAGTCTCTTTATTTTTTTCATGTCTTTTCTTCTCTATCTGTAGTTTTATTCTTATTTTGTGTTTTCTTTTTATTGTTCCTCTCTCTCTCTCTCTCTCTCTCTCTCTCTCTCTCTCTCTCTCTCTTCTATAGTTTTATCCTTTAACAGTTTTCTCTTTTGTCTTTGAAATGTTTCACTTGTTACTTTCACTTTCTTTTTCCTTACCTTCTTTATCTCTTTCTTGCTCTTTCTGCTCTAATTGCTTCACCTCCTTCTTTCTCCTTCACTTTTATCCCTCTTTCTTTTTTCATCACTCTTGATTGTTTTTTTTTTATCTCTCACACTTTCTCTTTGATCTTTTTATTGTTTCATTTGTTACCTTCTCTCTCTCTTTACATTCTTTCTTCCTGTTTCATGTCTCTTTCCTTCCTTTATTGTTCCTCTCTCTCTCTCTCTCTCTTTCTCCACGTTCTGTCTGTTCTTTCTTTTCTTTCTTTCTCCCCTTTTCTATAGTTTTATCCTTTATCTTTGAATTGTTTCATTTGTTACTTTCGCTCTTTTTTCCTTCCTTCTTTCCTCTCATCTCTTTTTTCCCCCCGCTGTATTGCTTTTCTTCCTTCACTGTTTTATATCTCTCACATATTTTTCCTCTTTTCCTACTGTTCTTATATCTTCTTTTTCTTCTTTCTCCCTTTTCTATAGTTTTATCTCTCTTTTTGTCTTTCTTTTGTCGTCTACCATATTGTGTGATCTGTGTTTCTCTCTTGTTCTCTCTTTTCTCTATTGTTTTCTTCTTCCTTTATAGTTTCACCTCTCTCTCTCTCTCTCTCTCTCTCTCTCTCTCTCTCTCACACACACACACACACACACCTTTCAGCAGTCAGTGCGAGGCAGTGCGCCTCTCTCTGTGCAATTTAAAGCCGCTTAGAGAATCACATAAACCCAGAGCCTCGTATGTCCTCACAACCGCCTTCCAAGAACCTTTCCCTTCTTCCCATCCCTCCATCCTTTCTCTTCTTCTTCTCCACCTCTCCGTCTCGGCTCCAGTGTAATCCCTCGCTTTGTTCTTCCTCTCCTCCTGTAAACTCGCCCTGAGCACGTGTTCGCTCGCTTAGCTCCATCGATCCACGCTAACCTTTCCCACTTCCCTCTCAATCGATACTTTTTTGTGCTGTGATGTGTTTTGCACGTGTGTGTGTGTGTGTGTGTGTGTGTGAGGATCCTCATAGACCTTCCCAAGGCTTTTTATAGCATCACAGGGCAAAACCCTTCACCTTTACCAACACAGTGGGACATTTCTCTATTAAAACACACACACACACACACACACACACACACACACACACACACACACACACACACACAATCCATCAGCAAGCTGTAAACACCACTACTGGCAGAGTGTCAGGGTAAATAGTGTTTCTCCCGTACATTTCACTGTTTACCTTCTCGAGTGCAAACATGAGAGAACATCATGCACCTTCCTCACACGCACACACACACACACACACACACACACACTGCTCTATCCAAGAAACGTCTCTGCTGCCGTTCACTACAATTTCAGTTTCTCTAAACCTTGATAAACAGATCTCGTTAATTAATTAAACAAGCAACTGTAACGATGTAATGACATCACACTCGTTATGAATGTTAAGCCACGCCCTGTTTATTTCCTTCCAATCTCACATGATTAACACACACATATACAGTATATCCTGGTGACACTGGGAGTGCTTTAGATGACAAAGGGAGGGGCTGAACGAAAACACACACACACACACACACACACACACACACACACACACACACACACACACACACACACTAATACTGCACTATCCAAGAAATATCTTTGCTGTCATTCATCACAGCTTCAGTTAATCAAAACCTTCCTGATCTTGTTCATTAATTAAAGAAACGACTATAAGGATTTAATGACATCACACTCGTTACGAATATTAGGCCACGCCTTCTTTCCTTCCTTCCAATCTCACATGATTTACACACACACATGTGCGCTGGAGACAGCTGACTGGGAACACTGGGAGTGCTTTAGATGACAAAGGGGAGGGGATGAATGAGCACACACACACACACACACACACACACACAGACACACACACAGACACACACAGAGGATAGATTTTCTCTCCATCTGTGTTTGTGTGTGTGTGCATACCTGTGTGCATGTCTGTGGTTTTGTATGCTTTTCTGTACTAGTATGCCTCTCTTTGCGTGTGTGTGTGTGTGTGTGTGTGTGTGTGAGAGAGAGAGTGAGCACCTGGACTGTAAGACAAAGGCAGCATATGGCCGAAGGAGTAAAGCTTGTAAATTAACCATAAAGGGGGAGATTAGATAATGAACGTGCGCTCTGGGCACTCTGGGAGCCCCGGGTTGGACCACACCACTATGCTCCGCCCCCGGCGCGGGATGAGGAACAACCGATCCTGCACTCTTTATTCATATTTAATTAAAACCATGAATTAAAATCATCAATGAATCATTAATGTCCTTCAGCATGGGGTAGGCTGCACTCGATCAGGGATTTAACAGCCCTAAGTGAACCTTGCCCCGCCTTACCCCCCCATCCCCCTGCTTCATAGGAACGATGGATCGGTCCGTCTCAAATGGGCCAGCTGCTGCTGGGCATGTGGAGAGCTGCGTCTCTATAACCGGGCAATGAGATTACAGTACCCCTCCTTTCTTCAACCCACACACACACACACACACACACACACACACGTGCGCGCGCCTCTCCCTCACTCTCAAAACCACTTGTTGAACGTGTGACTATCTGATCACCATCACTGTTCCAAATAAAGAAAGAATATCTTATCATATTTATTAAACATTACAGTGAATCTTGGTCATTAATATTCAAAGATTTAATTAAGAATTAAGTAAAATAAAATATGAAATCATAGACATTAACCCTCACTTAACCTTAATTTAGGATTCCTCTTGGAACCGGCTGCTTTAAAAAACAAACTAAAGTCTTTTCTTCTTGCTACCGTCCATGCTAACAGTCCTGGTACCCATGGTGCTATGTCTTCACTAAAACACAAACGAGTTTTGAACATCTCCCGTACGCGCAATGCGTTCGTTTCGGCTCGGTTCGCTCGCTCGCTCGCTCGCTCGTATGCTGAAATGTATTCAAGGTGAAGATGCACGTTTGTAAAGCAGCGCAGCTGAATTGCCGTAGCCTTTCTCGGACAAGAAATGCGCCAGGTTGATGCTAACTAGTTTTGCTAATGATAAATAAGAAAAAAGCTAACATGATAACACAACCTTTAGGTAAATACAAAAAGTAGTATGTTCGACATGTGGATTTATACAAATAGTTAAAACAAAACAAAAAAGAAGGTGAGCATGCATGATAGTGGACTAGCGTGCATGTAACCTGGCAAAAAATGTTGCTAGCAACAGGTAGGTTAGTGGAATTTCTATGAGGTGGAAAAGATAGAAATGACTTTCTCATGCTAACTAATATCGCCTAATAACGAATGTTTTAAAAAGGCTAGCATGATAACAAGATCAGCTTGAATTAAAAATAACATCAAAATGCATACATGAGCGTACTACCGCCGTGTAGAATTCCAACAGCCGCTATCTTACACAAAATGGCCTCCGTAACTCAATCAGTGATCAGCGTGAAGTGTTTTGGAAACCTCAGCCTCTCAGGGAGACCCGCTGTAAAGGCTCGTCTCGTATATCTGTCCTTAAAGGGTTCTCCTCCAGCCAGAAAGAGCTATCAGGTGTGCTCCGTTAACCAAGCATTAACTAGCACGGGTTCATTGTGAGTGTGTGTGAGTGAGTGTGTGTGTGTGTGTGTGTGTGCTAATCCTATATAGATCAGTAGTAAACTCCTGCCTCAGGCTGAAACACTATCCTCATTGTGTAACGTTAAATGGCCGTGTTGTGATACGGGAGCCACGTACAGTTCACTCAGGGGGTCGAATTCAGGCTGAGGGGCAGCGAGGCCTGAAAAAACAACACCTGATGTAAGCAGGGACTTCGGGCATCAAATAAATTGAATGTAAACAAAATTACTAAATAAAAAAGACGACAAATATGATATAAAATCCAGTGCTTCATTAATATTTAGTATATATATATATATATACTAAATATAATAATATTTATTTATAACCTAATGCAGGGGCTGATCTAGAAAATTATTCATGGGGTGCCAAGGCGGTGGCATTAACATTATGAGGGGTGGCAACACTGAAGCAAGCATCCTTGCATGGTTTTTGTGGATTCAAGGAACGCTATACTTATTCGGTGTATACACTAGGGTACATTGTCCTATAAAAATGCTGGGGTGGCAAATGGGGTGGCAAGGCTTTTTCTTAGGGTGGCATTTGCCACCCCGTGCCACCCCGGTAGATCCGCCCCTGACCTAATGTTTGTTTTTTATCCTTTTAAAACAACAACAAAAGGACTGACATTGAGGATAACCTCATGGTATGATGTCACAACCTTAGTGACTTTGTGCCCAATTACACCCGATAGGGAAATTATTAACAGGTAACGATGTACTGTAGTACTGTAGATCATTTACAGCTACAGGAGGTTTTTAGACAGAAATGACTAATGCTAACTGGTATCACTAGTCACAAACATTTATCAGACTAACTTAAACCAAAATACAAAAACTAGCTAGAATGCTGTGCATCAATTAATCCAACATGAGATCAACAGACAGAAACTGACTGACTGAAGCTAATTAATACCGCTAATCACATACATTCTGCTAACGCGCATCACTAATCAGGAAGGTTTAAAAGGGCTAGCGCGAGAGACCACTTTGGCGGCACTGTTGCCTTGCGCCTCCCGGTATCCGGGTTCGATTCCCGCCTTGGGGTCTGTGTACATGGAGTTTGCATGTTCTCCCCGTGCTTGGCGGGTTTCCTCCAGGTACTGTGGTTTCCTCCCACAGTCCAAAGACATGCAGATTAGGCTAATTAGCGTTCAGAAATTGCCCAGGGTGTGTGAATGAGCGAGTGAGTGTACGGTATGTGTATGTGTGTGTGTGTGCCCTGTGATGGATTGGTACCCTGTCCAGGGTGTACCCTCATGCCTGAGTCTCCTGGGATTGGCTCCAGGTCTCCTGCGATGAGTGAGAGTGATGAACGTTAACTAGCAATTTTTTTTTTTTTTTGCTGTATTTATTTGAAATGGTATGCATACAGTAAGTTTATCTCAAATAATAATAATAAAAAAATAATAATAAAATTTTGAGTTAGCTAGCTAATTTTAATAAAGAGCAGAATATCCTGATTGTTAACAGTATCTCTAGCCATTTTGGTTGTTCTAACTAAGTAGTTTTAGTTTACTAAATAATAATAATAATAATAATAATAATAATAATTATTATTATTATTATTATTATTATTATTAATAATAATAATAATAATAATAATAATAATAAATGTTAGGAGCATGTCACATTCCTTCAGGATCAATAACCTATCTATCTATCTATCTATCTATCTATCTACAGTTGCCTATTTATGAATATTCATTCTTTATTAATTTAAAGGTATAAAGATGCTTCTACCCTTTTGATACACAAAACATTTCATTACTACAGATTTCTTATGTAAAATAATACTTCAGCTCATCCCCGGGTAAACTTGGTGCAAAGGTCAACATGTTTTAATTAGTAGTCTGTTAAATACCTATTATCTTTAGAATAATCCTACTAGTATTATTAGTAGTATAGTATAATTACTAGTATAATCTATTGCAGTATAATTACTTTTCAAATACAATTTAATTGTCTTTGTTTTGAGCTTGATGTTGGCTAGGATCGGTGTTCCTTGTGGGGACCATCCAAATGTCCCAACAATGATAGAATTGCTGCCTGATAGTCGTGGGACATGTTCATGGTCCTTAGGAGAAATATTTAAATATTTTATAAAAGCAAAAATAAAACTCTTTTCAGCTATTGAGATTCGAGTTAGATTTAGATGTAGTGCAGCATTAAACAGGTGCTTTAATGACTTCTTGGTGTAAGGTCTTCATAATCTTAGCATGAAAATGTGTGTGTGTGTGTGTGTGTGTGTGTGTGTGTGTTTGCCCTGTACTGTATGTGTGTCTATTTGTTTGTACACCTCTCCATCACTCAGCTGGCAAACAATCAATCCAGAGCCCTCAACACAACAAGCTTTACAAGTCTGTGAAGACAGTTAATCCTTAGAGACTGGATCCTATTACACACACACACACACACACACACACACAAGATCAGGCAGCATTCTTTCTATCACATTACAAACCCATCTCCTTTTACACCAAACGCCTTTCTATTTTTGTCCCGGACACACGCGTGTGTGCTGTCTAAGAGGTGTTTACATTAGAGGCGTCTCTCTATAATAAGAACAGCAGAGACATGTTGTGTGTCTGTGTGTGTGTGTGTGTGTGTGTGTGTGTGTGTGTGTGTGTGTGTGTGTACTGGTCTGAAATTAGAATTATAATACAGCTGTAGCTGAGGCACAAGACATTCCAACACACGCATACACGGAGTTTATTTACAGTTCTGAGTCAGTGTGTCCTCTTCACACCCGCTCACTGAGTTAATTACTGCCACTCATGCGACCGCGCGAGAATAAATACTGGTGTTTTTTCTTCTCCATTAAAAGCCCCAAGTTGCAATTAACAGGTCGTGACGGTTCGGGCGACGGGTCAGCCGTGGCACGATCGCTAACAGCCGCGAGTCAGAACAGCGCCAAGAAAGAAACGACTATATGTCTGTTAAACGATAAAACCGCGAAAGGTAAACACTGGAGCTGTTTTGCTTTTAATTGATGAAAACCTACGTTAGAAGAATAATGGACATCTTATCAAGTAAAAATCCATCAACCGCCAGTCTAAAGGTTTTACCTTCTACTTCCTATCACAAGCTCAGGAATAAACTCAATATTAAACCTTTTTTAATTAGACTCGAGCTTGAACTACAGCCAAAATATTCTTCCTCATGTTTATCATTTATTTCTAAAAATGAATCGTAAACGTTAATGTCTAGAAATAGGTAAAATAATATTTTTTTAAAGGTAAAAAAAAGGAAATATTACATGACTAACTACTGAATACGTAAGATATTTACATTAGTTTTATTTATTCTAAATGTATACACTAATTAATACAATAATATACTGATCTGGAGGTTTAGATCTTGATCTGGAAATTATTTACAGTAAATATACTTTAGAGTAATATAATAATAATAATTATATGTTAAATGTTATGTCTGTAACATATTCCCTATAGTTGAATGAAATATTCGCAAGTTTGTGCAGTTTTGTAGTTGTGCTTGAAGCAAGCAGTTTGAAGCAGTGTTTGTTAGAGATTATTTTGCACATGGTTTCTTTGAGTCACAACGGCGTTCAAATGCACAAACGCCAAAACACTGGGGCAAAATTATTTTTTGTTATATCAGTAACAATTTGGGCGGCACGGTGGTGCAGTGGTTAGCACTGGCGCCTTGCACCTCCAGGGTCCGGGTTCGATTCCCATCTCTGTGTGCACGGAGTTCGCATGTTCTCCCCGTGCTTGGTGGGTTTCCTCCGGGTACTCCGGTTTCCTCCCACAGTCCAAAGACATGTAGGTTAGGCTAATTGGTGTTCCCAAATTGGCCGTAGTGTGTGAATGAGTGTGTGAATGAGTGTGTGTGTGTGTGTGTGTCTGTGCCCTGCGATGGATTGGCACCCTGTCCAGGGTGTACCCCACCTTGTGCTCTAAGTCTCCTGGATAGGATCCAGTCCCCCCGTGACCCTGAATACAGGATTAAGCGGCATAGAAGGTGAGTGAGTGAGTGAGTGAGTGAGAATTTGGTAGGAATTTGACAAAGGCACCTTTTTATAGACGGCTGGGGAAACTGCGACATCAGTAACAGAAAGAAAATGTCCTTGGACATTCGCTAAAAGTATTTCGAACACAAGGCAGTCGATGTTTGCCAGGCCTATGTTGATCATGTGACTGAAAGAAGCGTTGCGATTGGCTCTTAACCGATTTGTTGTGTCAAAGTTTCTAAAAGGGGGATATGTAGAAGTTATCAATTTTATGCTTTATTATGGATGACCGTCTGTGCATATAAACTTGATTTATGCAATGTTTCATAAAATCATGATAAAATCGATCATTCGGGTACAGTAGACCAGTGGATAGCTGGGTGGACAGATAGAGAAAAAAGAGATGGATGGATGGATGGACGGCCATACTGTACAGACTGAATGCAAAAAGATAGACAGAGTAGCAATGCCGGTACATACGCTCCTAACAGCTCAGTGCAGATATACCCACACACATACACACACACACACACACACACACACACACATACACACACAGAGCTGAGAAGTGTGTTCTAGCAGGCGTGGGTTGTGCTGGTTAGGATCCAGGAGTGAGGAGAGCAGGATAATCTGCTTTTATAGACTATAATCTATTTTACAGCACACGGGGAGAGCAGACGCTCGGCCAAAGCGATTAAAGCGCAATCCGCTCCACACAGCAACAAGAGCGGAGAACAGGAATGAACAGGGAGTTGTATCTCTGTACACATGTGTGTGTGTGTGTGTGTGTGTGTGTGTGTGTGTGTGTGTGTGTAAGAGAGTGTGTGTAGACCTGAAGCCTCACAGGCCATAATAGAGTGTCAGTAATGAAATACACACTCCATCACTCGACACTATATAGAAACTCAACTGTGTGTATATAATTGTGTGTGTATTTGAGAGAGAGAGAGAGAGAAGAAAAGAGACACCGCATTAAAGCCCGACACTTGACCCCGAGGTCACGGGGTTAAATCCATGAAGTCTGGAGTTCACCCTCAGAACCAGCTGTGTTTCCAGGTGTGAGGCTCAGTTTAAAACCTGCAGCTGCCCAGGTCTGTCTGTCTGTCTCTCTCTCTCTCTCTCTCTCTCTCTCTCTCTGTCTGTCTCTTTCTATCTATCAGAGAGAGAGAGCGAGATAGATAATAGCAAGACAGAGACTTCTTCTCAACGAGTCTTTTCAATCTTTTATATTAACGTCATACATTTTTCTTCCCTTCTTTCCTATATTTCTTCCCTCTTCTTCACTTTCTTAGTTCCTTCCTTCATGTCTTTCATCCCTCTTTCCTTTCTTCCATACTCATTAATACAAATATAAATGCAAATTTACTTAAGTCATTTTTTATATATTATTATTATTATTATTATTATTATTATTTTTACATGGACTCATGGCTTTCACTAGGCCATAGAAAATACACACGCACTCCGCACACACTCTTTCCCTCCCTGCTGTTCCCAGGCCCACAGCCAAAACTCTGGAGCGTCACCGAGTCGGCAGCCTGGAGAGAGAGAGAATGACCACACACACACACACACACACACACACACACACACACACACACACACACACAAAGCTCTGACCTGATCTACCCAAGCTGTGCTCTACTACAATAAACACATCCTGTGCTGCTCTTCTTTACATACTCCGTCTTTTAATGGTTCTCTCGTTCCGTAAATACTGTAGGTTCAACTGGACCCGGGATACAGTTATACGGTTCTACCTACGGTCCACAGAACCCTGCTGTCGGACACAGAAGCATAACTCCACCCTGGAACACACGCTGCTGTTCAAACTGAAATATTTCTGAACCATATACAGTAGACACATCCAGCTGGTTAGTCACACGTGGGAAATAAGATTAACGTGACAACAGATTAAAGCTTTAAAATCCGATCTGTGGGAGCAGAGTGTACAGATGATGAGGTGACAGAGGAGAACACTAACGCGCCGCTGCAACGGAAAAATCCCACTAAAGCATTGTTTAACATGAAAAATCCCTCAAAATCGATGCTGTAAAATATAAATCTGGAAGTCTTTGTAACATGCAGCTTTTTCACAAATGTTTCCATAAGCTGTACGTAGTCACGTGACCAGAGCGCATTATTATATTTTAATTCAAAACACAACTGACAAAAGGAAGCCGAAAGGAAAAAGGATGCAAGCGATCAGTAACAGATTCCGTTCCGGAGTGGCACGGAACACTTTTTAATCAAAGTCGAGTTCACACAGGACAGTACTGTAGTTTAAAAGATGGAGACGATCACGTCATTTTTACACATTTGAATGAATGAATCACTGGTGATAATTCTGGTTTCATGTAAATGTCATGCATAGTTTGAAATATATTTAATATGTGCCTTTACAGTCCTCAAAAAGCATTTAATGTGTCCTGTTTGATGCTCATGTGAAAATTTTAGACAGTCAACAAATTTCACAAGATAAGACAAAATGTCAGCTTCCATTGCAGATAAGTCGTCGTGATCACATTGTGACAAAATGCTATGTACGAACATGTATATGAAATATCTGAATATATCAATAAAATTAAATGAAATATTTTTTGTTTTTTTTTTCTATTAATTACGATTTTATACATTGTATGGTATTTTCGCTCTTTATTATATTTCATTTTTTATGTTGTTTTTATTTTGCACAGTAGCATGTTTGTTTGTCAAAATCACAAAATTTACTAAATCTGACAAAATTATTAAGTTCAATTATGAAATATACCTTTAGTGAAAAAAAAAAAAAATTTTTTTAATGGATTAACTTTCACAAAAGTCCCCAAAAGCAAGAGTTTCAGGTTAATGGAGTACTAGTGTCACCTAGTGGCCATACAGCAAATGTTCAAAGAAACAGAGAAATGTTCAAATTCAGCACCAAATGACCTGATTAGAAATTTGTCATCATATTTAAACCGTAAAAAATCATTACGGAAAAACACCAGCTTTTGGAGTCCTGGGAAATCATGCAAAATGTAAAGTAATGTACTGAGCTTTAGAACAAATATAAATGATAGTTGCTGCATTTGGATTACACATGTGGAGAAAGGAATGCCAGATGTTTCAGAACATCAGAGTTGATGTAATATGACAAAAAAAAATATCACACCATGATTTTAATCCAGTTTTACGAAAAAACGTGGTACTATTGCAAAATAATTGTAATTAATGAACTGTTCCTTTAAAGGTCCCATATTTGACAAGTGAACACAGGTCTCAGAGCTTACCCAAAGTGTGTGTTTTAATGGTACTGCAGAAATACCCATCAGATAGTCTTTAAAAAATTTTTTTTTTTTTTAATTACAGTTCAAATGCCCCATTTGAGTGTTTATGTAAATGAGCTACTGTTGAGCTACATCACTTCACAGAACAGCAGAGCTGAGCAACAACTTGAGGAAGGGACTTTTCTTAAATGATCTCACATTAGGGGGAAACATCCTGCACCTGAGTCACAGAAAGTGATATCAGAAAATGAAAGTCACATATGTTAATAATAATAATAATAATAATAATAATAATAATGTAGAAGGAAAAAACATACAGTATTATGGTAAGAAGTATGGTTTATAAATATCATAATCTTTTTTGTGAATTTAAATAATATTCCACCAACAAGCTCCCAAGCACACAGCTGAGCAACCAAACTACCAAACACATTAGCTGTCAAGCATATTAGCTACTAAACTAGCTACCAAACACATTACCTACCAAACACATTAGCAAACAAACATATTACCTACCAATCACATTAGCTACCAAACAGACTAGCCCCCAAACCCATTAGCTACCAAGCACATTAACTGCCAAACACATTAGCTATCAAATACATTGTATACCAAACATATTAGCTACCAAGCAATGTAGCTGAAACACATTAGCTACCAAACATGTTAGCTATCAAAACATTAGCTATCAAAACACTAGGTACAAACACATTAGCTTCCAAACACATTAGCTACCAAGCAACAGCTGAAACACATTGGCTGCCAAAGATATTAGCTAACAAAAACATTAGCTACCAAGCATTGTAGCTAAGGAACACATTACCTACCAAACATATTAACTAACAAACACATTAGCGGCAAATTACATTAGCTACCAAACACATTAGCTAACAAAGACATCAGCTGCCAAACACATTAGCTGCCAAGCATAACACCTTACAAACACATTAGCTGCAAAACATATAACAAGCACATTAGCTACCAAGCAATGTAGTTAAAAACATATTAGCTACCAAACACATGAGCAACCAAACATATTAGCTACCAAACACATTAAATGCCAATCACATTAGCTACCAACCACACTACCCCCAAACACATTAACTACCAAACACATTAGCTGTGAAACATATTAGCCACCAAACAGACTAGCAACCAAACATTATAACATTAGCTACCAAAACATTAGCTACTAAGCACATTAACTCTCAAAACAGTAGCTACCAAACAGATTAGCTGCAAAAAAAAAAAAAAAACATTTGCTAGCAAATACACATTAGAAACCAAACACATTAGCTACCAAAACGTTAGCTACCAAACAGATTAGCGTAAAAAATATTAGCTATCAAACACATTAGCTACCAAACAAATTAGCTGCAAAAAGCATTTGCTAGCAAATGTATGACGTTGTGTATCATGTATCACTGACTCCGAAATTGATTTTTGTAAATAAATTTTCAATTGATATATGTTTGCATTGAGGTGGTAAAATATTGCCATTCCTCTATAATCCTACAGGTGGTGCTCTAAAGTATTCACACACAGGCAGGCAGCACTGTGTCCTGTGTGGTAGGATCGAATTATTTGCTAAGTTTGTTCTTAGTTGTGAAAAAAAATGTGAAAAAAGTATGTGCAATAAAATTGTAATACAAATCGAATCAGTACCAAGGTATCGTGATAATATTGTATCATGATAATATCGTAATTAGCTGCTTAACAGACTGATAACCAAGAGACCTAGCTAGGAAACAAACTAGCCACTAAACAGTACACTACCAAACAAACTCCAGCTACCAAGCCAGCTAGTTAGCGAGCAAACTAGCTACAGAAAAAAACATCGAATTAGCCACATTTTGAGAAAAAATGTTACAAAAAGGTGTACAAAAGATCCATGTTTATTCAAACGCGCGCGCACACACACACACACACACACACACACACACACAGAGCAGCAGTCTGAATGGTATGCAGTATTAGGTCATGACCAATGGTCAAGTCCAGATAAGAGACAGAAAGACACACACACACACACACACACACGAACAACAGTCTCTTTTTCTTTCTTTTTCTTAAACACACACACACGCACACACACACACATTTTTTGGCATTGAACACCAAACAAGTACAGCTGGCTCAGCATTTGATTTACACACTGTATATTTCAAAACTGGTGGTGATGTGAGAGCAGGAGGAGGAAGAGGAGGTTCGAGGCTGAGGGAGACAGAGAGAGAGAGAGAGAGAGAGAGAGACAGAAAACTGACGAGCCGTTTAAATTGCTGCTGCCGCCACACTGCCGGGCTCTGCTGGAGGGCAGGGGGTTATGGGTAATGCAAGTGTGTGTATGTGTGTGTGGTGAGATTGTGTCACACAGTGCAAATCAGAACCATGTGTGGCCCGCCTAGCTCATGCCACACGCACACACACACACACACACACACACACGCACACACTTTCATCTCTCTCCTTCGCCTCTTATCCATTCATGTAGGAAAACAGCTGCTTATACTGTGAATCACTGCTGATATTAGGTGTGTGATTATGTGTGTGTGTGTTTGTGTGAGAGACAGAGTGAGCGAGAGAGAGAGAGAGAAAGTCCGTCTGTCTGGTGAAGGTGTCTGTTTCCTGCTGTGAAAGACAGCGGGATGAAGTGGAAGGCACAGACAGGAAGCAGATCCGTTTGGTTTATAGATGCACACACACACACACACACACACACACACACTAAGCAGAGCAATTGTTTGTTGGTGAATCATCACTGTAGTACCGTTGTTTGTTATTAAAGAGGACATCTCTCCTATATTTAAAATAAATCCTAAGTAAATTGTCTAGCTTTAGCATCCTAGGACTGTCTGTGCATGGTGTGTGTGTGTGTGTGTGTATGTGAATGTGAGGGTTAGCAAAAATAAGAGCGCTAAGCTGTCCCACACTGCGCATCATTCATTGCAGGATTCAATCCAACACAAGTTTTATAAAACAGTGGATCACTGAGAACTAGTTACTGCTAACATAAGCTAGCTAGCTAAGCCTAGCTGATCTTATTGTTTTTGTGAATCAGCACGCAAGCTAATACTGTATATGAGCGTAATGTGAGGGAACTCTTACACAGGAAAAACAAAAAATCTTGCATCATCTGTTTTGTGTAGTTTTTCTTTAATAAAATGTAACATTTATTTATTCTGATTTTATCTACAGAGGAAACGTCGCCTCGCTGACTAATCGCGGTTAAATGCTAAACGACTCAATGCTACATTCTCATCATGTAGGAGGTAAGCGTGAACAATATAACCAAAAAAAAAAAAAACTAATCTCATTGCGACGATTAAAGACATTTTGAATGCAAATTAGCAGTATTAAAAAATTAAAAAATTAAAAATTCAAAAATACATTTAATTTAAAATGCAAGAATAAATGAAATCAAAATGTAAAAATATATTTTAAGAATAAATAAGGAGTTTTAAAAAAATCATTATATTTAATTAAAATTACCCTGCGCACTAAACTATAAATAGATTCATTCCTACGGTTCTCCAGACCAAATGTACTCCGCGGCCCCCTATTGAGTCGTAAGGGTACTGCAGGAGGGATTGGGATTTTTAAAACAAAGGTATTTTCTTCATTTATCTTCATCCAGTATGTTGCTCAGAGCTGTGATTAAAGGTTCGGGTGCGATGTAGTCTTGTTAGGTCTATGAAAGGCTGCTGTAGATCATTGGTAAGAACATCATAACACTTCAGGGAGGTGGTTTCTGCCTGAGGAATGACATCATCAGCTGTCTGAACACGTCTCCTCAGCTTTCCATCACAGGGTTCTCCATCATCACTCTAGACTACATGTTTCCTACACACGGACATGCTGGGTCTTACAGAGGAAAAGTGGTAGGAGGAGGAGGAGAAAAAGGAGTGGAGTAATCAGCACGAGGGCTTCCCTCACAACCTTTCACCTTTCACCTCGACAGCACAACGACGGGAAAGCCAGCCTCACTGTTTTTAGGGAATTTCCCCTCAAAATCCATCAGAGTTTCTCTTTCAGTGCTCGCTATTTTCCCCTCACACGCACACAACACACTCCTGAAACACACACTGTCATGTACTCCCCCTGAAGGAATTTCCTCACAGCACTTCTCGCAGATTTTTTGCTCAGGAAAACAAACAAGCTGTTCTCAGTCGGGTCGTGATTTTGACCTCGGGCTCATCATGCACTTCAAAGGAAGGAAAATAACAAGGATGGTTGTCCTCATATACAGGCAATACAACCACACACGCACACGCACACAGAGACTGGTACTCCAAATGTAAAATCATTAACAGAAGATCATGCTTATCTATATACTCAATGCAAAATGATAAAAAAAAATGGAAAAATACATAAATTAATATATATATATATATATATATATTTTTTTTTTTTTCCCCATTTTGCATTGAGTATTCCTAATACGTTCTGCAAAGGTCTATTAATCCACTTGAAATTTGGGAAACCCAATTAGCCTATTCTGCATGTCTTTGGACTGTCGGAGGAAACCCAGCAAGCGTGGGGAGAACATGCAAACGCCATGCACACAGCCCCGAAGGGGGAATCGAACCCTGATACTGGAGGTGCAAGGCCACACTGCTAACCACAATGGCACTGTGCCACCATTTTTCTTCATCATTATATATGATTGTAAGTGTAGGATTGAACTGGCTGGTTTTGATTATTGGGTCTTTCCCATAATTGACACCTATAATTTACATGGATCCTAATATTCCACTAATAATCAGAATAATGGCCCAATCAGAATAAAAACATATCATGTGACCCAATCAGGCCCCATCAGAAGGAATTTTCAACAGGAATGAGAGAGGTGGTGTAAACATTTGATAATCTGTTAAATTCTGCACGTTTGCCCCACATCGAGGTAACTTTAGATGAATGGATGAGTTTCCAGGAATACCGTTCCTGATCGATACATCTCTCTCTCTCACCTGTCTTCACTTCAGACTTTCATCCAATGGGTCTCTGGCTGAGAAAGGAGCACAGATTGACTCGCATTTCACATTAGATTAGCAATTCACATTCGCAATTAGAATTAAACCAATCATAATGCAGAAGGCGGGATTTATCGTTAAAAATTTTTTTTTTTAAGCCTGACATAACCTCAAACGTTTTCTTCTGCTACATTTCTGGTTTCAGAGCAGGCAGGACGACTTCATGCATGTCATAAACGACTTTGAGCACGTCAATGCACTTCTTATCAGATGAGCGTCCGTATAAACGTGAAGTCGGAATCTAATGTTCAGTACGGCGTCTTGTGCGTAATATTTTGCTAGCCATGCTAAAATTGATGGAGCGACATTTTGAATTAAATTGTTAATAAGAAGGATGTTTATAAAAAGGAATCCAAAACAGGGCGATGTTAACAGTTGAGCTCAGAATTTAAAAATGGGTCGCCTTTTATAAAGACCAGAAATCTTAGCGATGTTAACTAGTTGGGTGAGATATTTGATTTATTTAATTGACTTAATTAGCTAATATAAAAGGAATTCACTAAGAGTGATGAAGAAAAATGGACAAATTTCTACATTCATTAAGTGACTTTTTCAAGGCTGAATTTTACTGAAATCTTAGGAAACGTCAAGCTCCCCGAGCAGGCATAATGCAATCCACTACCATTATTTATTTATTTTTGTCCATAAAGAGACGGTTAAAAGATATAAAATTATAAAGGCGAAATTTTGGACCGTCTTCTTCCCGCACTGACGCTTCCAGCACTAAATGCAGTGACTGACTGTGAACAGATATTATGGAAGTGTGTATGTATATATGTCTGTGAATCGAGTGTGAGTATGAGTGTGTTAGAGAGTGAGCGTGAGTCTTGCAGCAGGCCTGTTCTTCATCATAGCTCAACAGCACATTTCCCATTCACACAGAGGGAGTCGGAGGCAGCACCTGGCCCGCGGGGAGCCGTGCAGAACAAACAGCCTGGAAATCATGAATGAATCAGCTCACACTCACGCATGGGCTCGCTCACCGATGAGTCCTGAGAAAGAAATGGACGTTGACGGCACTGATTCGATTTATTAGGAGGAAAAGATGTGTGTGTGTGTGTGTGTGTGTGTGTGTGTGTGTGTGTGTGTGTGTGTGTGTGTGTGTGAGAACAGTGCGGTATCTTTGGGCTTTGTAGAGCAAGCGGTCGCACAGATGTGGAAAAGAATAAGAGAAAAGGGAGTCAGTGACAAAAAATGTAATGAGTCAAGAAAAAGCCCAATGGACCATTTTAAAAAAATGTAGTGCAGGATAAGTGTGAGGAACATACTTTCTGAGAAAAAAGAACGAGTATACCACACTTGTGTAAACTGCACTGTTTAAAGTTAATCAATAAAATTCAACTTAACATTTTGGACCACTATAGGTTTAATGTACATGATGAATGTTACCACTGGAAAACTCATCGTCTATACCACGGGGGTCTGGAGCCTATCTCAGGAGGCTTAGGGCAAAAGGTGGGATAAACCCACATACATACACTCACTCACACACTACGGGCAATTTGGGAACGCCAGTTAGCCTAATTTTCATGTCTTTGGACTGTGGGAGGAAACCAGAGTACCCGGAAGAAACCAACCATGCACATGGAGACAGGAATCGAGCCTAGCTGGGAATCGAACCCGGATCCTGGAGGTGCAAGGCGACAGTGCTAAGCACGACACAGGAAAACTCCGCCTGTGAAATGTAGAAGCTCTTTAAATTAGCTACAACTAAGTGATAAATTATGATAAACGATATCACAATGCAATGTTTATTGAAATAGCACATACTGTACTGTTGTTGTAATATACTGTGGTAACAGTTTAAAATGGCAGTTAGGTAAAAAAAAAAAAAAAAAAAAATTGGTTTGATTGTCCTCTAATCAATACAGTGAAACACAGTGGTGGTAGCACCAAGTAGACTCTCTCTCTCTCTCTCGCTCTCTCTCTCCATAATATAGTATATATAAAAAAAACAAGAAGGTACTGTATACTCCCTGCGCTCTTGGTGATGTCTCAGAGTGAACCATTAAATTGCTTAATAATTCAGAAAACTTTATTGAGCCCACCTGCCTACTAGTATTGTTATAAAAGTATCACAATAAAGGCAGAGCTAATTTCAGAGCTAGAGAATTGGAAAATGTTAAAGCCTTTGAAAAAAAAAAAACAAGACAAGGTAATATCATTAGCATAATTCTTACTTTTCAATTTAAAGGGCACATAACATCAATTATGACATTCAGATGGGTCTCCAGTGTGAAAAGAAAAAAAAACATTCCCTGCTTTTTGTCCATTTTTTTTATATATTTTTGTAATGGCCAGTTAAATTTCCCCTTATTGTGACCTCATATAAGAAAAACCTGCCCTTGTCTTCTTACTCAGCTTGTTAGCAGCTTATTTACCGTACATTAACACAGAAATAGCATGTTTGGAGAAGGAGTGAAATATAAAAAAAAAAAAAAGTTAAATATGTGATCTTTAAAATAAAGAGAATCAGATAAACATTAAAACAATATTTAAAACCTTATCGATACTATAGGCCTGTGCAATAAAATAAGCGAAATGAATGCTTAAAGACCATAAGTAAGAAATCAGCGGATAAAAGGTGAACCCAGAAGACCGTGTTCTGTATGTGTGTGTCCATTAAGACACAGTCCACATGCAGACACGTCGTAGTTGCCTTTCCCCCGAAACCCGTCTCCAGCTGAAAGGAGTCCAAATAAACAGAGCTCCCGATGCTAAGTTTTGCTTATTTACAGAAGGCACAAAGGCACATGACGCAATTACCCCTGACTCGCTGGATGCACAAGTGTGTGTGTATATGTGTGTAAACTAGCACTGCCAAAGTCACAGTCATCAGGCACACAATCTGAAAACAAACTGTAAAAAGTGGCGTCAAACTTGTAGAAGAAAAAAAATATCATAATACACACCAAAGCATTGTTTTTAATCAACGTTAAATATTTATATAATGATAAATCATGAGGTTTAATTATTATATTATTTGTGTGGCACCAATAATTTCCAGGACAAAATAGAAAAGAAGAAAACATATAATTGTGTATAAAATTAAAAAGTAAAATTATTTAAAAAAACGACACATTCGCGTGACTAAAAGCTAAGGAGACTTTTTAAATAAAATTTTGCTGTGTCCTCCACATGGCTTGTCGCAAACTGCAAACTAGACTTTCTTATGGCTTTCTTTCAACATTGGCTTTCTTCTCGCCACTCTTCCATAAAGGCCAGATTTGTGAACTAATAGTTGTCCCGTGTACAGATTCTCCCACCTGAGCTGTGGCTCTCTGCAGCTCCGCCAGAGTCACCATGGGCCTCTCGGCTGCTTCTCTGATTAATGCTCTCCTCGTCCTCCCTGTCAGTTTAGGTGGACGTCCATGACTTGGTGGGTTTGCAGCTGTGCCATACTCTTTCCATTTTCAGGTGATGAATTGAACTCAGTGAACAGTAAGATGTTCAAAGTTTGTTTTTTCTTTTCTTTTTTATAATCTAACCCTGCTTCTCCACAATTTTATCCCTGGCCTGTCTGGTGTGTTCCTTGATGATGATGCATGTTCACTAATGTTCTCTAACAAACCTCTGAGGGCTTCCCAGAACACCTGTATTTATACTGAGATTAAATTATACTAAGGGGCCTGAATACAAATGCACACACACTTTTCAGATTTTTATTCGTTAAACATTTTGAAAACTATTTATCATCCTTCCACTTCACAATTATGTCATGTATGTACGTGTTGGTCTATCACAAAAAGATCCCTATAAGATATATATATCCCTATATAACGTGACAAAATGTGGAAAGGTTCAAAGGGTGTGGGTACTTTTCCAAGGCACTGTGTGCCGCATTAGTATACTCATTTTTACATAATGGAGATAAAATGTTTAATTTTTATTTTTTAGTTTAGTTGAGGGGTGTGGAAAACACTGTTGTTAGGCAACCAGACGCTTAGCATGTGCAAGCTAATTACTGAGGCTAAAGATTGCCGCACTGTATAGCTGTTAAGCTCAAAACAAAATGTTTGCGACGGTGTAAGCGACACAAATCTATCAAAAATATCAATATTTACCTCAGAAGTTTTGGGAAAATTGTAGTAAAAGCCTTTTAGAGTTTACTAGAGTTACGGATCGCACAGTAAGAGCGCTTTAGCAGAGGAGAAACTTCAACATGGCGCCAGAACGTGTCAACAGTTTTTTGTGGAAATGTAGAAAAAAGCAAGGAGAAAATATGGTTAAGACATTACATGACTTTTTTGTAACCACCATTTGGGAAGCGATTGAATCGATTAAAACATGCTAATCACACACTAGCTAGATGCCACCTGATTCTGGGCACCACGTGCCCTCAGACGGCACGGAAACATGGCGCCCGTAACCTTCCTCTCGCCAGAGACGTGCCAGGCTCGTGTGGACGCTCTACTCGCCGGACAGGCCTCGTAAAAGCTCTCGCACACAATAAACGTGCTTAAAAAAACTAGCCGAGCCACAGCTGCTAATATATATAGGCACACACACGCACACGCACACATTCAAAAAAAACAAGAAGCAAATTGGAATAGAGCTAGAAAGAGAGAGAGAAAAAAAAAGTCACAGCTGTTAAGGGGGGTAGGTAGGGGTAGGGGTAGGAGGAGAGGGGAAAAAGCTGGCAGGGGAAAAGGGCGAGAGGGGGAAAAATGGCGGGGGGGGGGGGGGGGGGGGGAGGGGGGGGAGGAAGAAAAACAGGTCCCACAGAGCTACCGTGCAGGCGCCAGTGAAGACAGCGCGGGAGGGGATGAAGCGAGGAAAAGGGAGAGAGGGAGGGAGGGAAGAAAGCTGCAGAAACTTTCAACAGATGCGTGAAGCCCTTGTCAGCATTCCTGCTAGGTAACGCAAGGTCAGGAGCTAGCAGGAAGACAATATGAGGACTATTTGGGCTCCCTCAGCGCCAGATGTGTTTTAATAAGACGACTGCCCTCGCAGCTAATAAGGTCAGCCTCTGGCTCCAGCGAGACGAGCAAACAAGTCGACTCTTGGCAGGAATTCAGCGCGGACTTGGCACGGGCTCCGACTCTGCTTCCTGCTCTGTGGAAAAAAAAGAGAGAGAGAGAGAGAGAGAGAGAGAGAGAAAAAAAAGCCAGAACTCACTGCAGTCATTCCCCCTGCACCGGGCTTTTATTAGACACTTCCCTTTCACACACAGCAGCGAGAGACTGAAAGGGAAAAGGTGGAAAGGGACAAATAGATTTGGAGAATCGATGGGAGATGGAGATAGCCGACAGAGGAAGACAGGGAGGGACGCCAAATATGCATTTTCTTTCCTAATATCGTGCTTTCCCCACCCTCCTGGATTCTAAACACATATGGACCACCCTGTCACTACTGCTCTTATCGCTCGGGTGAAATACGCACCACTACTGTGCACAAAGCTGTGAATGTAGTACCTCAAAGCCCAGATAATGCCTCGACCTCTGGAGATTAAAATCAAATAAGTGGCCCAGGGGCCTGGCGTCTGGAATTTAAAATATAAAAAAAAGAAAGAAAAGGAAATAACACAAGCAGAAGGACTTTCGGAGATCTGGCACACTTCAGCGGCGCTCTGTTTATGTTCAGGCGTGCCAATTGTTCGAGAAGGAGAATGTTCCTCGCTCTGAAACAATGTTCCCCATTAGGGCTTTTTAATCATGCAATAATCATCCAGGGACAAATCTAAATATTTGCTGGCTGAGTCAGAGCGAAATAATCTACTGGGGATGATCCTGATCTTCTCTCTGCTCATCTTAGCACACACATAGATGCGCACACACACACACACACACACACACACACGCACACACACACACACACACACACACACACAAACAGACATACGAGTGGGGAGAAACACTAAGGATTTGTTTACACATGTAAATTTTATCATAGAGTGGGAGAATTAAATTCAAAATGCAGATTTAATTGCAAACAAGACAATGTTTCAGCAATTTATCATTTTCATCTGACTGTATAAATTAGCTTAGGAAGTCTGGGTCACATTTCAAATGCGTCCATGTCTCTAAGATGCATCTCATTAGTGTCATAATCTAAACTCCATCCTATTTATTGCCTCATAAGCTTTATAAATATTTTATATCATAAACAATAAACTCTGTCTCCTAGTCTTCTTGGTGTTTACTGGCGCTTGGCATCCACTACGCTGCATTACCGCCACCTTCTGATCTTGATCTCCCTCATCTTCCTTTAAGATTAAATCCCTTTTTCTAGTCCCATGGCCCTCAGGAAAGCCATCATTCCTTGTCCTCTTTCTTCTCCATTAAAAAAAAAAATCCATTTCACATGAAAAACTGCCCAATACAACTAAAAAAAAGCCTCTTGATTCATGACATCATAACAAAAATCCCTCCACACACTAGAAGCAGTTATTCTAATCTGCATGTCTTTGGACTGAGGGAGGAAACCTAGAGTATATGGAGGAAACCCACCAAGCACGGGGAGCACATACAAACTCCACACAGCACACAGTCCCCGAGGTGGGAATTGAGCCCAGACCCTGGAGGTGCAAGGCGACAGAACACCACCACTACACCACGGTGCCGCCTACTAATACATCTTCATAACCAAATCACCTCCCAATTAATGACATCTTCTTTCTCTTCTTCTTTGTTGTCTTTTAAAAAACATCTACTGTCTATCTTATCTTATCTTGCCTTTTTCTGTGCCTCATCTCTCGTCTTTGTCTGCTTTTGTCCATGTTCCCTCTTAGTACCACACTGTGCCTTTGGTTGGAGTCCTGTAAGTCGCATCACCACCACCTATAGATCTAATATCCCTTCTAATACATTACATCATACCCAAACCCGTCCAGATCCACAGCATCATAACTCAAACTCCTCCTAATATATATCACAACCAAAACCCCTCCTTATACACATCTTAATCAAAACCACTCCAAAACCATTGCATCACAGCCAAAACCCCTCCTGATCCATGGCATCATAACCCAAACCCCGCCTAATTTATTATATCATACCCCAACCCCTTCCTACATCTACATCTAAGCATTTGGCAGACGCCCTTATCCGGAGCGACTTACATTTTTATCTCATTACATCTGAGCAATTGAGGGTTAAGGGTCTTGCTCAAGGGCCCAACAATGGCAACTTGGTGGTTGTGAGGTTTGAACCTGGGATCTTCTGAACCGTAGTCCAATGCCTTAACCACTGAGCTACCCCTGCCCATGATCCATGATCCATGATCCTGATCCATGACATCATAACCAAGCACAAATTCATGGCTTCTTAAACAAAATCTTACTAATTACATTACAAAAGAACATATTTCTATTAACTCATAAACAATCCCCGCCCCCTTTTTTCTTTTGACATTTATGTATAGCATTTGGCTGTAAACTGACCCTAATCTAGAGCGATGTCCCGTTACCTCGTTATACAGCACTTCTGAGCATCTGAGGGTTGGGCCCCTGGCCGAAGGGCCCCACAGTGGCAGCCCTTCTAATCCACCATAACCAAAAGAGATTTCAGTGCACCATCATAGTGCATGTGCTCCATGATTGATCAAACTGGTGTCTTTGAATTTCCAATTCCCTCTCACTCTCTCTCTCCCGCATGCCATCATAGTGCAGCGCTGCTTCATGCGACATTAACCATGAGCTCACACCGTACGCGCGCGCTGTGTGCTACTCCTGCCGCCACGCACACCGCACCTGAGTGCACAGCGAGTGTGTCTGCGACTCATTCACGAGACCCGAACGTCTCGCCCAGATGCCTGGAATCTCATGATCATTGCTATAAGAATCTGAAGGTGTTTATTAGGCTTCGATACGATCAGCTAACTTTAGCATTACACTCTGATTGTAAGAGTTCTATTCCGCATGCTAGATGTAGAGCGCGATCAAGTTTCCCGATTAGATAAATCATTACATCATAGCTTACACTGTGAAATGATTGCTTCCTCTTCTCCTCTTCTTTGTGTTCGCTGTTTCAGTTCCGAGAGAAGAGAGTAAAGTTGCACAAGTTCCATGTGCTAGTGAGATGGAGCTCACTTTATGAGGGTTCCTGGTATAGCGTCATACTTTATCCGTCTTTAAGAGCTTTTAGGGAAATCCCCCAAAGCATGTTAGCAGTAATGTCGCTCTCTAGTCTCCTGATTATTACTCCGAGTCGTCTTGTTAAGACAGAGCTCTCTAATCCACGGAGGGAGGTTTAACACTTTTCAACATCATGTCAACTTTCTGGCCGATGATGAGTTGCTGACTCTTGGTTTAGATTAACACAACAAGGTGCTGATTATTTAAATCGACATGGATACTGGTAATAAACACAGTATAAGGACGTTGGGGCGTGTCCTGTTGATTCTGTAGGCGGAGTCAATGTGTTTGTGTGGCCCAAACCAGCACGTTTTCTTTCTTTCTTTTCATTTGTAGCTTCTTTCTTTTCACTTTGCTTATTTGTTTACTTGGTAGATTTTTTCTTTCTTTTTTTGTTTCTTTTCTTGGTATCTTTCTTCCAATCTTTCTTTCTTTCTTTAGTCACCTGTTTAATTACTTAGTGTCTTTCTTTCTTTCTTTCTTTCGTTATATATTTGCTTAATTAGTAAATTTTCTCTTTTTCTTTCTCATTGTCTTTTCTTTCTTTCTTTCTTTGATTAGTACTGTAGCTTTCTTCCCCTTTTCCTTTCTTTCTTTATTTAGTCACCAGTTAGATCAGGAGTAGTGCCTTTCTTTCCTTTTTTCCTTATGTCTTTTTAATTTGTAGATTCTTTCTTTTGTTCATTCTTTATTCATTTCCTCATCTGTTTGCATACTTACTTGACTTATTTTTTTATTTCAGTCTCTTTTCTTTCTTTCTTTCTTTTTTTCTTTCTTTTCTGTCGTTTATTTAATTATTTGCATACTTTTTATTGCATTCATTTCTTTAATTTATCATTTTTTGGTTCTACCTCTCTGTTACTGTTTTGATTGCAAAAGTTTGGCACTTATAATTGCTTCTTTCTTTCTTTCTTTCTTTCTAATTAGTAAATTCCTTCTTTTTTTCTTTTTGTTAATTATTTCTTTTCCTCATTATTTATTTGCTTCTTTCATATTCTTTTCTTTCTTCCTTTTCTTGAAAGCTTTCTTTATTTTTTATTCACTTATTTCATGAACAAATTCAGTAAGTTACTAATTACTTCCTTTCTGACTAAGTACGTCTTTCTTTGAATTTTCCTGCTCACAGAGTTAGTATTTTTGTACTTCTATCTCAGTTACAGTAGTCCCTTCTATTTTACACTAGATACAGAAACCTGCAGCGTAGTGTGAAGTGTGCCGGGTGAGGATAAACAACCGCACGCCGTACCTACAGGTTAATCAGCACTGGATCCACGTCCAACGTCCACGGCTGGTTTAAACCAGATGCCTGGTGAACCGTGCTGTCTGCTGAAGTGCTTCTCCTGTTTCTGGATGTTTAGAGCTTTATGAGCATTTTATCCATTTAGGAAACACAGAATTATCTGAGACACATCTTCATAAATGTGGCTCCTGGAATCTTCCTCCATGAGGAAGGGAAACAGGCTTCACGCCCTGAGTAATGAGTAACCTCGCCGAGTCTGACGTGTCCAGCTGGAACACGAGGACGTGAAAGAGAAGCTGAGAAATCCTAGCAGATGATAAAGCATGACAGGATAAAAAGTTCCATGAAAAAGATAGATTGCAATAAAGTCAATCTCTATTTTAACTTTCATTATTTAATTCCAAGCCGACGGTAGACTTGGAGCTCACAGTAGGTGTACTCTGATCTAACCTCAGAAAATATTCGGACACTTTCAGTTTGTTGAAGTGTCGCATATAATTATATATTATTAGATTATCTCTGGTCGACACCATACTGCCATGATGGCGTAGCTTATCTTTAGCTTAGCTAAAATGTTAAGGTTAATTTAATAAGCTAACGGTCACCTATAGGCTAATTGAACTCTGTGAAATAATGCATGAAATTTATGACTTGATACAATGTTAACTGATGAGTTACTTAAAAATCCAACTCCTGTACAGTTGTCGTGAATGTGAAATCTACCTACGGAAAATAAAAAACCTTTTGTTTGTTTGTTTGTTTTTTTATACCAGACAAACAAACAATTCTGTTGTAAAGCTTTAAAGGCAGGAGGCACGGTGCTGTAGTGGTTAGCACTGTCACGTCACACCTCCAGGATCCGGGTTCGATTCCCGTCCTAGGGTCAGTGTGCATGGAGTTTGCATGTTCTCCCCGTGCTTAATGGGTTTCCTACAGGTGCTCCTGTTTCTTCCGACGATCCAAAGGCATGCAGATTAGGCTAGTGGCGTCCCCAAATTGCCAGTAGCGCGTGAATGAGCATGTGAGTGTGTGTATGCATATGCCCTGTGATGGTTTGACAGCCCATCCTGGGTGTACCCTGCCTTGTGCCCTAAATCTCCTTTGTACGACTCCAGGCCTTTCACAACTCAGAATACAGGATAAAGTGGTATGAGTGAGTGAGTGAGTTTTGAAAGCATTAAAGCAGTTAAACATGGGGATCTATAGGGATTGACTCACTTTTGGAGCCTAGTGGTCGTTTGAAGAACTGCACGGTTTGCCTCCCACGTTGGACTCGTTTTTCAGAACCCGGTGGTTACGGGTGGCTGGGTTACGGCCACTGGCTAAGCTTTTGGTTTAGTCCGCATTTTTCTCGACTGTAATTCTGGCCAGTGTGGGCTCCAGGCTGGTCAGAGAGGTCTGCTCGAGCCATGAGCGGTTTCCACGGCCGCTGCCAGTCGTTTCAGCGGCGCTGTACGATTAGACGACCACAGGCCTTCAAAACCCATCAGTCCAGCATCGGCGTTTAAACCAGGACACATCGTAAGTCTGATCGCAATTACAGAAACGCAAAGCCAAGAGTGACAACAGCGTTGAAGCAGCGCTGGAGCTGCACTTTTCTCCCTGTCACTTTTTTTTTTTGCTTTTATGGGTTCTGGCTCGGTTCAGCCGTATCGTTTGGGATCTCTCGTTTGAAATCTGACTGCAGACTTTTTATGAATGAGGCAATTATTATCCTCTCTCCGAAGCATGATTGAAACAACTGCTGGTCGATGTACGTCACTTGTTTCGCAAAAAAAAAAAAAAAAAAAAAGGAAAAAGAATTAAAATCCAGATTCAGGCCATTTTACTCCTTTTCTCCCTCTGATTGCGATCTACGCTACACTGTACTCAGAGATTTCACAATGTCACGGTCTCCTGTCCACGGCGTAACATCATTATTATCACTCAAAACTAAACTTGAAAATCATAAACCTTAAATGTGTGTTCAAATACAGTACGTCTCAGTTTATCATGAGACGATGTGATGATGATGATGATGACCAGGTTGTTACGTCGTGCTCTGCAGTTTTGCCCATTTTTTTTGCTAATCTTCAGCATGCTAATGTCTCAGTGTGCTGCATTTTGTGTTCTTCTTGAACCGTCTAAAGCAGCACTTCATGACTTGCTATCGCCTCTCACAGGTCAGCTCCTCTGTCCTCTGATCAACATGATTTGGAAAACTGTATCCATACCTACAGTATCTACTAGGGAGGCTAATGGCTAATCGATGAAATGCTGTTTTCGATTGAACTTGGTAGTCCATTGTTCTCAGTTTGCCTGGGCTGTATGAATGAGTGTGAGTGTGTGGGTGTGTGCCCTGCACATACTCTGGCACAGACTGACACCCTGTCCAGGGTGTACCCCACCACATGCCCAAAGTCTCCTGAGATTCTGCGGCTTCCTGCGACCCTGAACAGAATAAGCGCTATAGCTTATTGAAAGAATGAATGACGAAATGAATAAATGTTTAGCGTGTTTGACCATCAGTTTAAAAAAAAAAAAACTGGAAAAATTTGCAGCCCTACTATATGTACAGTACATGTATCTTTAATGAATGAGTAATGAATGACAGGGCTCACTGAAAAAAAAACAAGACTGAAATAAGCAAACAAAAACACATTGTGTCTATTTTTGTCTGTCTTCCTGTGAACTTTTCTTTAACGCATTAAAAAAAACAAAAACAAAGTGTGTTAATCATTATAATTGTCTTTCGGTGGACTTTCTTCTTTAGCAAGTAAACAAAATCTAAATCCCTACCAGCCTCAGGACTATGTTTAAGTAATGAATATGTATAGCTCTTTTTTCTCTTTTAAAGAATTTAGGCTTCTCCTCAGCAAGCTCACGGGATATGAACCATGTCCGAGGGGTCTGAAAGCGAGCAACCGCAACCTGCCCCAGGAGGAAACCTTCTGTTCCCCCTTCACCTCTTCATCACTCATAAATCAGCTCACTGCTTTGATAATGCGCCTTGCTCCCCCCGGACCTCCCGCGTGTCACTTCTTATTCTCTGACATCTGAAAAACGCCGGTCCCTTCACGCTGCTCCCGCTCGCTCGCTCGCTCCCTCCCTCCCTCCCTCCCTCGCCACCGTCGCTCTCGTTCCATAACTACAGGAATAACATCAATCAGCTTTTGCAGCCGTGTGGCCTTCTCTGAGCGCATGAGCAACACACACACGCTCAAAAGTGCTGCCTTTTATACATCATCAACGACTGGTGGAAAACAGGCCAAATAGACAGGAGAGAGAGAGAGAGAGAGAGAGAGAGAGAGAGAGAGAGAGAGAGAATGCAAGTTTTCTTATGTCCTTCTATGAAATTTGTTTTTCAAAAATAAATTCTTTTATTTTCATTGTATTAAAAAACTAAAATATTATGCCTAATTTCTGTCTGACTTTCTGTGAAATTTCTTTCTTTCTTTTTTTTTTAAAGTACTGGGTTAATAAAAATATTAAATAAATAAATAAATGTAACATTTCTGGATTTTTAGGGACAAACAAAACAACCAACCAACCAACAAACAAATTTTAATAAACAAAAATAAATTAAACACAATAATAATAATAATAATAATAATAATAATAATAATAATAACAACAACTTATGTCTGTTGTTCTGTGATTATTTATGATTTATATAGCTTGGGTGTGTGCATAAATAAATAAATAAATAAATAAATAAATATTTAAGTTTATTTAAGTTATTTATTGTCGTTCTTTCTGAAGTACTTTCTCGCCCAACAAAACCTTTTATTTCTAAGTCATATCTGTCCCTCTGTCCCTCTATAAGTTATAATACAAACAGAAAAAATGTAACCCACACAACCGTAGAAAAAAAATCTGATTAATTATTAAATGTTTGTAATTCTAGGATTAATGATAAAAATTAATCAAATCTTAATATCTTATTGCTGGATTTAAGAGATTTTCTGACTTCAATATTTTAATCTTTGTCCTTTAAATAAAAATAATAAATAATAAAAATGTCTAAATAATAAAAAAAATGTCTGCCATGCTGTAGGGGAATAAACAGTATGTATATATATATATATATATGGCGTGGTGGTTATCACTGTCGCCTTGAACCTCCAGTGTTGGTGTTCGATTCCCACCTTGGGTCTGTGTTGTGTTCCCCCAGTGCTCGGTGGGTTTCCTCAGGGAACTTCGGTTTTCTCCCACAGTCCAAAAACATGCATATTAGGCTAACTGAGGTCTGTAAATTGCCTAAGGTTTGTGGGTGAGTGTGTGTGTGTGTGTGTGTGTGTGTGTGTGCTTGTGCCTTTTGATGGAGTGGCACCTCATCCAAGGTGTACCCCACCACATGCCACGAATCCCCTGGCACAGGCTCCAGGCCCCCACAACCCTGTACAGAATAAGCGCTATAGACGATGAGCGAGGGAGAATGATTTTTCTAAAATGTGTATAATATATTTGACTTTTAGTTGACATTTACTGTTACATACATAAATAAATAAATAAATAAATAAATAATGTTATATCTGTCTTTCGCTTTCACAAAAAAACATAACACTGATCAGCCATAAGATTATGACCACCCACTTAATATTGAGTAGGTCCCCTTTTGCCACCAAACAGTGATGCACCGTGTGTTCTACTGTAACACCGTTTTATCACAACCACCATTATGCTTTTCATAAATGTGATCTACACTAACACTTCTATTGGATCAGACTACACAGGCCAGCCTTCACTCCTCATGTGCATCAGCGAGCCATAGCCACCCTGTCTCCAGTTCCCCGGTTTTCCTTCCTTGGATCACTTTTGGTATGTCCTGACCACCGCAGACTTGGAACGTCCCACAAGAGCTGCAGTTTTGGAGTTGCTCTGAGCCAGTCCTCTAGCCATCACAATCTGACCCTTGTCAAATTCATTCAAATCGTTATGCTTGCCCATTTTTTCTGCTTCCAACACATTAACTTCAGGAAAAACGAAAGGTTCACCGCCTAAAGTGTCCCACCCATTTCCTATCCTACCCCCATTGTAACGAGATATCGAAAATATCGCCTTATTTTCTACTGTGGACCAGCGTCGTGGGACCAGATTGTCATGGCTAGAAGACCGGGTCAGAGCATCTCGAAAACTGCAGGACTTGTTGGATGTTCCTGTTATGCATACCAAAAGTGATCCAACACAGTCAGAACACACAGTGCATCACTGTTCTGGTGGCAAAAGAGGGGACCTACTCAATATTAATCAGGTGGGCGTAATGTTATAACTGATCAGCCCTGATATCCGTCTTTCTGCAGAAAAAAAATGTTGAAGTTGCTTTTCGCAACTTTTTGACACTTTTACAGAACTTAGATAAAACAGAAACACACTGTTGTGAGTCAGAACTTTAATCGTTTTCAGCCACTTCTATTTAATCAACATGCTCCAGTTAACACATGATAAACACACACACACACACACACTTTTACACTACACAATCCTATTTTAGCGTGGAGTAGTCACAGATTTGGGTTGTGTTAGTCACACTTCTGTAAAGCGTATATAAAAAAAAGCAGTACTGTACTTCCATGCTGGATCTGTTCTGAATGACCACATCCCTCATCCTCCCTCTCTCTGGTGTTTTAAGGGGGATGTGGTGGTGGTACACAGAGACAAACTCAAGGCCAAGTTCATCTGTCACTCAGCGGCTATCTGCTGAGTCACCAGGCCCTTTCAGTCTCTCGCTCATACAGGAAGCGCTGCAGTGTGTCCTGTCTAGCTCACAACGCGCACATTTTTGCAACGGTTCGAAATATACACATTTGCCAATCATTAACCCCTGCTTGTTGTCGGAGTGTCTAGTAAACGCTCTCAGCACGCCAAAATGTCAAATTTCAACAACTGAAAATCTGTAGCATGTTAGGACATTTAAAAATGATCTGTAACTTTAAACAGCACACGTGATGTAGCAAATATGATTCATGCCTGAAAAGACGCTTTGGGATGCCTTAATCTAAGAAGCCTAGCCTAGCATCATATTCACGAATCGGTTGGCTTTAGCTAAAATGTCATCGGCTAATTATTTTAAGACAGGGGGCGCTATCCAGCTAAACCAAGACCTCTACGCATAGAAAATCCTTATCCTTAGCTATCCAGATGTAGTGTTAGCTAGCTAGTTAGTTAGCATAGTTGTGGAGTTTAGGCAAGCTATAGGATATACTGTATAATCTAACTAGCAAGCTAAGTCTGTTATTATTATTATTATTATTTTTTTATTAGTTCAGTGCTATGCTCATTAGCTACGCAGTTCTTTTAAATCAACGATACTGATTATCTATCTGCAAACACAACTGTCTTATGTTAGCTTGGAATGGGGTCTGATTTCATAGTGCTTTTGGGGGAAAAACAAACAAGTTTATTAACATTTTTGCGAGAAGGTGAGCGTATAGAATGTAGCAGAATTAACCATGGCTACGTTTGTACTGCTACAGTAGCATTAGCTTTGACTCAAAAAAAAAAAAAGGGAAAAAAAAGCAGGGCTAGTCTTAGCATGCGGTTTCTAAGATAAGTTGTGTTAGTTCTAGCACTCTGAGAGTCACACAGCTCTTTCCAGTTTCCAGATGAGTTTTTGAATCCTGGTGCTTTTTTTTTCAAGCTAATACTAGATAGTGCAGTATTCTTGTTTGCTAGCGTACTGGCTCTTGAAAACAGCATGGTGACGTAGCATCTCATGATTTCAGATAAAGGCGTAGCTTTGTGGGGTTTTTTTGTTTTTTTTTTAATAGATGACTTTATCATATAAACACAAATAATAAAATGGTATAGAATATTATTTATACTGGATTTGTATAGTGTGATTTTCATTATAAACTCTCACTACGTAAGGGATTTATAAAGTACATAAGGTATGACATGGTGCCTTTGTCGGGCCAAGAGAAAAGTGTGCTTGTTAATTTTTATTACATTTATGGTGAATGACGGCGTAAAAGCGATTGACATTTACAGAAGACTTCAAGCACAGTACGGCGATGAGACGCTTAGTTGCAATAAAACATTTAAATAGTGCAAATGTTTTAAAGAAGGCCGTCCTGCGGGAGTTCCTGTGAGGCCAGGTATTCGGATATGAAGCAGGCAGTCCGATCATGGCTCCGGCCTACTGAGGAAACGTTCTACCTTGATGGTATCCAAAGACTAGTAAAGCGCTGTGCATTAGTGCATTAGTGTAGCAGGGGATTGTATAAAGAAATAAAGGGAGATTATTACTCTCATAACTGCTGTTCTGTTTTTCTTGACCGGTCCTTATACTAAAGTTTGCAATTTTTCCTCTGGACACTCCATGCTTAATGTTAAATGAAAACTTAAATACCCATTCGTAAATTATGCAGTATGGTGTTGCTATAGAAACGCTAACAGAACAATAAGCAGGACGCATTAATGCATATAAACGTGCGATTGTCTGGCAGCACTACTGTCGGAGCTGCTATTATGGAAAATTGCTCAACACCTTCTGACCAATCACCGTGGGCACAGTATAGAGATGTACAATACCATGACATATAATGATATAAAACATTTTCCCAACATGCATTCTCTTTGTGTACGCCTTAAATAAAAAATCACTATTTTCAATCATTCATCCTTCGACCAATCACGGGCTCGCTCTGCAGAAAGTCGCATATGACTGAAATAATCACAAAACTGTGCTATAGTTGTTGTGTTAAATGTGGCAATGTGTTGGCCTTCAAGCTCTTGATATCTCTCTCACTCACACACACATGCACTTCAAAAAGTATGTGTGAGAAATAAACTTTAACAAGTAATGAGAAAGAAAACTGATTTAGGGGGTGGCGCTCCACTTAAGCTCAAGTTATGATGTAACAAAGTAACTTCACACCAATCATGTCTGATATGCAGATTTGAACAGGGTTGCAACAGGACCTGCATGCCATGCACGCGATCTACTGTGTCGAAACAAAATTGTTGTTGTCAGGCTAAATGTGTCTGACAAATTAATCAATGATGAAATTCCAGCTATTTAAAGAATCCTGGCTCACATATGCGTTTCTATGAGTATTCATAACCAAAGCACAATAGGTTAGGAATTTTTATTTATAATGCTGAATATGATTCTAGACCCGTGTGTTGAAACTCAGAAAAGGGAAGACAGCTGCTGCTCGGACCTGTACTGTACTGCATTTGCATGCGAAGGGGTCTTTTTTGGAAGTGCCGCTAGCGAGGCGTCCGGATTCGCTGAACATTTTTCTGGCATTGCTTCTCCACTCCACCACCACTACCTCCTCCTCCTCCTCCTCCTCCTCCACCTCCTCCTCCTCCGTGCTGGCGGCCAGCCCGGCTCTGAAGCGAACTTAAACAAACTCCTGTTGCAGCCATCTGCTGGGCCTGGGGAATAAATCAAACAGCCTCGGAGCCGCCAGCGATCGAGTTACCATGAGCAACGCCGCCCGCGCGCCTGCCTGGAGCCACCACTGGCCTCCACCGGCCAACATGTGGCCACACTAATCCTTCCCAGAGAGTGAGAGAGAGAGAGACGGAGAGAAGGAGGGGGTGAGAGAGAGAGAGAGAGAGAGAGAGAGAGAGCGACAGTACCGGGCTCTACAACTGGAACGTAATGTTTTGATACAAGCTGAAATGCCTTCTAAACGTGTTCTGTATCTAAAACATACAGAACATACTGCTCTTTATTTTGTGTTTTAAGCCTAAAACAAACAAACAAACAAACAAACAAAAAAATCACAAACGACCCTTACATAAAAACTTTCAGCTCAAGCTATACTGTACAAACCCTTAGAACTTTCCACATTTTGTCACATTACAACCACAAACGTAAATGTATTTCTCGGTTCAAACTTTTTTTATTGTGTAATCATCATCACTGATATCTTAAGCGACTGTCCATTTTTAACAATATACAGTACAGTCCAAAAGTTTGGACACCCCTTCTCATTCAGCGAGTTTTCTTTCTTGTGTTCTTTCTTGTGTTCTTTAGCCCAAACGCGTCTCTTCTGCTTGTTGCCTGTCCTTAGCAGTGGTTTCCTAGCAGATATTCTAGCATGAAGGCCTGATTCACACAGTCTCCTCTTAACAGTTGTTCTAGAGATGTGTCTGCTGCTAGAACTCTGTGTGGCATTGACCTGCTCTCTGATCTGAGCTGCTGTTAACCTGCGATTTCTGAGGCTGGTGACTCGGATGAACTCATCCTCCGCAGCAGAGGTGACTCCTGGTCTTCCTTTCCTGGGCCGGTCCGCATGTCAGCCGGTTTCTTTGTAGCGCTTGATGGTTTTTGTGACTGCACTTGGGGACACTTTCAAAGTTTTCCCAATTTCTCGGACTGACTGACCTTCATTTCCTAAAGTAATGACGGCCGCTCGTTTTTCTTTACTTAGCGGCTTTTTTCTTGACACAATACAAATTCAACCTCTTTGAATGAGAAGGTGTGTCCAAACTTTTGGTCTGTACTGTAAACATGAAAAGAACAATCAAACGAGCATCATGTACAATCAAACAAGAACCAACAACCACACCCGAAACATTACAACAAAAAAACAAACAAAAACTAATTAAAATAATCAAATGAAATAAAAAATAAATAAAAATAAAAAATTGGGTGGAAAAAAACTGAACCAAACAGAGGGCAAAGATTTGAGAGATTTAAAATATGACATTGAAAAGATTGCAATTTCTTAAAAAAGCTACTCCTACCAGAGCAACGAATCTTTTCTAGTTTAAGGAAGAACATGGCAATCTACAAGCCATTGAGATGTAGGAGGAGGCTTAGCAGATTTCCAGTGGATTTGAATACGCCGCCTTGCTATTCAAGATGTAAATGCCCAAATATCAAGTTGTTTGAGACCAGACCCTTAGAACTCCAAAAATTGCAATAGCTGGGCAAACATCGATACCAACCAGCTCCTTGGACATCACTGTGAGGTAGTTAACCCAGAAAGTGAAGAACATGTGACTTAAATTGCACTGAGATACTTGACATCTGTCACATCTGTCCTCCACAGTACAATATATTGCAGATGGGCGGGCCTTAGAGAAATGAATTCTGTGTAGTGCCTTAAATTTTATAAGGCTCAGACGGGCACATATTGTACTAGAACGTATTCTACCCCACCATTCCTCTTCAAGCTCCTCCTCCCAGGCTCTTTTAATCTTATCAATAAGATTTCCATCTAAAGATAATAACCGACCATAAATTCTTGAGATTTGTGACTTACGATGAGAGTTAAACTTCAAAAGTTGTTCCCATTCTTGCATAGGAGTTGAAGAGACAGAGTGGCAGCACAATGTCTAACCTGTAAGAACTGAACCAGATGGAAATCAGCGCAGCCCCAGTGTCTCTGTAGATAATTGCAAAAGGATCTGATGCCTTTTCACAATGGTGGTAACATGTGATTGTCCTGTAACGGCAGAGATAAATTTGAAGTGTCGCCTGAATTGACCCCAGATCTGAAGGGTGGATATGAATATCGGGCTATGTGTTAAAGCGTACATATATTTTATTGGGATTTGTAATAGACCAACACAAATGTACTGGTTCTCAATTGGATTTAGGTCTGGACTTTGGACTTTGGACCATTCTAACACATGAATATGCTTTGATCTAAACCATTCTCTTGTAGCTCTGGCTGTCTGTTTACGATCGTTGTCCTTCTGGATGGTGAACCTCCGCCCCAGTCTCAAGTCTTTTGCAAACTCTAACAGGTTTTCTTTTAAGATTGTCCTGTATTTGGCTCCATCTGACCAGCTTCCCTGTCCCTGCTGAAGAAAAGGATCTCCACAACATGATCAACTTTGATTTCATCTGTTTCATTCTTCCACATGTTTGCTGTGGTGTTCACCATGGGCCTCTTGGCTGCTTCTCTGATTAATGCTCTCCTCACCCGGCCAGTCAGTTTAGGTGGACGTCCATGTCTTGGTAGGTTTGCAGCTGTGCCATACTCTTTCCATTTTCAGATGATGGATTGAACAGCGCTCCGTGAGATGTTCAAAGCTTGAAATATTCCTTTATAACCTGACCCCTGCTTTAAACTTCTCCAGAACTTTAACCCTGACCTGTCTGCTGTGTTCCTTGGGCTACATGATGCTGTTTGTTCACTAATGTTCTCTAACAAACCTCTGAGGGCTTCACAGAACAGCTGGATTTATACTGGGATTAAACCACACACAGATAGACCGGTGTATTTACTAATCAGGTGACTTCTGACGGCAGTTGGTGTCACTGGATTTTGATTAAAGGGGGTTGAATACAAGTGCACGTTTCAGATTTTTATTTGTAGCAAATTTTGAAAACCATTCATCACTTCATGATCGTGTGCTTCTTTGTGTTGGTCTATCACATAAAATCCCAATAAAATATACTAAGGTTTGTGGTTGTAACGTGACAGAATGTGGAAAAGTTCAAGGGGTAAGGCGCAAAAAAAAAAAATCACACTCGATATCAATCCCCACGACGAATACGAGTCCGTCATGTGCATCTGGAGCACGACTGCTTAATCGGGCTGTAATCATTTTTGCTTTGGAAGAGGCTGCTTTGACAAAAAAGGGACGTGCTAAAAGTTGCCTTGGGAGCACACGCAAGCACCGTGTGAGAGCACACACTCGTGGTTACGCTTTCATCCGCTCACTGCCCGGCGCCTCCGCTTGTGCGCGCGGTGCTGTCAGCTTTACAGTGTGTGTTATAGGGAAAAAATAAATAAAACACCCCACCGAGAGCACTCTGTCTCTGCCTCTGGCTCGGTTCTTTCCTTAAAAATCACGTACAGAGACGTACTGTGGGCCCTGACCAGCCATCAGTCATCTCACACACTCACACACACTCACACAGTTCCGCACACCATGGCAGCTGCGTTCGAGTGTAGTCAGTGACCCGCAAAGACCAATTAAAACTACATGATCGCTTTATAGGCGCTCGGACACAGAGGAGCTGTTCAGAGCCTGTACAGAACATGCCTGTGAGGGTCGAGGACGGGAAAAGCTGAAAGACGGGACATGAATGAAGTATTCCATGGGCCTCCAGTGACGCTCATATTTAATAGTGATTTTGGACATTTAGTAGATTTAAGGGCGAGACCTTTTGAAGGTGATACAAACTTCACTAAATTACTAATCACCTTTTCACACAGTCTGAGTGTCTGAGTGTGTGCACATACATCCATAGTATATATAGAAATGTCTTTAAATATTTTATTATATGTATAATGCATATTATTCATACATGTTAATTAATTATACATTAATCATGTCTGAAGTCTTAACAAAGCTCTAATCTGTTTGAAAAAATGTGACTAATCTATTACAAGTAAAAGTTTTTAATTATGCCTCAGCTATGCATCATTTCAAGAGTTGCCATTTCTGGAGACTTGCACCTCCAGGTTATGAGTTCGATTCCCACCTCGGGGTCTGTGTGCATGGAGTTTGCATGTTCTCCCTGTGTTAGGTGGGATTCCTCACACAGTCCAAAGACATGCAGATTAGGCTAATTGGCGTTCTCAAATTGCCCATAATGTGTGAATGTGAGTGTAAATGAGTGTGTGTGTGTGTGTGTGTGTGTGTGTGCCCTGCGATGGATTGGCACCCTGTCCACGGTGTATCCTGTCTCATACAAATCGTCCGGGATACACTCCTGGGATATATATATATATATATATATACACATATATATATATATATAAAATAACTAAATATTAATTAATATTATATATATATTCTTAAAAAAAGCTCCATCCACAGAAAAATATACAAAAACATGCATTTGCGATCACAGCAATATATTTATAAATATATTTATAATATATTAAATACATAAAAAAATTGAATTATCAGTATAAATAAAAGAGACATCTTAACCTTAACTAGAGTGCGTCACAAACAAGGATACTACAGCAGTGATAGTAGACGATTATAGAAGTTTGGTTAGGATTGTAAGTATTTAAAAAAATTGTAATATCAAATCATGACATTTATAAAATCATAATACTCAAAGAATCGCAATACAAATCGGATCAGCACTAACGTATTGCGATAACAGCGTATACTCCTGGTAAATTTATATTAAACATGACATTACATTATACTGCTTCATTATAAGAAATATATGTTATATAATTAGATTGTATAAATATATATATATATATATATATTATCATATAATGTTTAATTGTAAAATGACATAAAATCTATGGAAAGTCCTTTGTAGGGGGTGTAGCGTCTTTGACATAAAGTCAGTTTTTTGTTCTTGTCCCAGTTAACAAGGCAACTCCTACAGTTCTGGGAGATACAGAATGTGTTTGATAAAACGCTAGGCTATCCCTTTAAACCATTAGCACGGTCTGATTATGTTTCCCTGGAACGGAGTGCCGGCTGCTCAGAGTCGTGTCCGCGAGGAATGTCGCTGATGTCAACATGCTGCCCAATCTGTCGGAAACTATTTTAAAGCTCTGAAGCCTGCATGATCCCTGTTTTGGCATCGGTCCACACTACAAACCCGGCTAAACCTCACCTGCGCGATGCTCGCCGCGGAACTGGAGTTAGCTTTGATTCTAGCCAGTGTGGTTAATAATGCTAATGCTAATATCTGGAAAGTCCCAAAAATACAGAGGAAATGTGTGTGCATGTGTGTGTGTGTGTGTGTGTTCTGATTAAAAGAAATATCCCACTGGTATCTAAGGGAATTTTTACACCTATCAGACAGATACAGCACGGTACATTTAAGTTGTTTGCTAACAAGCTTTTATATTGCTTTATAAATTGATGAATAAATTGACATCTTTATTTTGTTTGATAAATGCAAATCTTCAGAACATGAGGCATTTTTTGCAGAGCTACAGCACTGTGCTTTGGCTTACTGTAGCTTCGCTTAGCTTAGCAGCTCGTATCCACAAAAAAACTCCTTTTCTCTTCAAGGACAAACGTAACCATGCTAATCACCATTGCCGCCTCGCTTATGGATGCCATGCTAACCGAATTAGCCCCTGCCTAGTGACACAGTAAGTGCACAGAACTTTGCTCTGATTTTGAACGATAAACCCTTTAGTAATTCCCCGGCTCAGCTTTTGACTCGTGTGAGCAGCGGTAAATAAAGGCCAGACGTTACGAGGCGACTCGGGTCCATGCCACCAGAAGAGACGGCCAGCTGCTCCAGCATGAGGCCAGGTGGCTGCGAGAGCGGAGCGGATCGGGTAGAGAATAACGCCGGTACGGCATGCGCTACCGTCAGCGAGCAGAAAGCTATCTGCTGTGCAAATGGCCCTGGCAAGCTGAGGGCGAAATTAGCACCTGGCCCGGGCTATTTTGGCCGAACTTTCCCCCTCGTTGCAGGAATGTCCACGGCGCCGAGCTCTCCACTCCATTAGAGCACAGTCTCCTAACACACACTCATACACAGGTCACAACGGCCACACAAACTTTAGTATAGACACACGAGCACTCATTTACAAACTGCTAAAGCTAAAGCAAATATTCAACTTTATTTCGGTGGGAAATTCTGCATTGAGTTTTTGTTTTTCAGACTTTTTCAGCATTCTCCACGACGGCCTTCAACTACATACTGTGAGTGATGAGAGTTTTAACGGACTCTGAGCCGAGTGATGCAGCGGCGCTTTAGTCTTTGATCCGTTTTAACACAGACTGAACAGAATGATGCAGCAGCGTTTAACTTGATTATTCTGTCTGGCTCTCTCACCTCCTCATCTGTACACTGATACTCAAACGAAACAGCCTCCAAAGATTGAACTCTTATGGGAAACAAGAGCACCATCATCACCGTCTCACTCGTCGCGATCACACTAACTTACTAACCTGAGGCTCTGTCATTCAGCTCCACGGCAGTGTTAAATGTGAAGAGGCGTTTATTTCGTGTTTATAAAACCCTGTGTGTGTGTGTTCTGTCTTCGCTCCCACAAGACTTTGAACCTCGTTAATCACACTCGTTAATCTTGTTTAATGAATGACAAACAACAGTAACGTAACTGATTATTGTTACAAGATATATTATAATTCTATTCTATAATATTACATTTGCCCGTGCATTAGTGTTATTGCTTCTACTAATACTGCTACCACACACACACACACACACACACACACACACACACACACACACAGAGTCAGGCTAGCTTTGGATGCGTGTTCCATCCTGGGGGAAAGAACACACACCTGGATTATGCTTCCCTCTCATACACATTCAATTAATAGTACTTTCTGTGCAGCTGTGCCGTGGCCCAGCTGTGTGTGTGTGTGTGTGTGAGAGAGAGAGATCGAACTGCCATTTCTCTGACACATCTGGAGGTTATTATACACTATAACACTATTCCAAATGGCAACACCTCTCTCCCACCTGTCACCCCACACACACACACACACACACACACACACACACACACACACACACACACACTCTCTATTTCCGTCTGAATCAGGGATAAGCGATTAACCTTTCCACTGATTAACCTTTCAAGCCGTCCATGATCTATACTTGCTTATTCCGTGTTTAAACAATATTGTTTATAAACGTTCAACGAGTCGACTAGACGGATTCGACTCTCACTGAAATTGTGGATTAGTTTCCTAGGATGACTCTCACGCACTCCTCGTCGTCGTCTACACCCCTTTATCCTGTCTACAGGGTTGCAGGGGGCCTAGTGCCTATCCCATGAGACTTAGGGCACGATCTACGAGCAATTTGGAACGCCGACTAGCCTAATCTGCATGTCCTTGAACTGTGGGAGGAAACCTGCTGGAGTACCCGGAGAAAACCAACCAAGAGCACGCAGACCCTGAGGTGGGAATTGAACCCAAACCCTTGAGGTGCGAAGCCACAGTGCTAACCACTACGTCACCATGCTGCCTCTATGAGCACACAAAAAGAACATTGATGAAAGAGAGAGAGAGAGAGATTATGGACCTCTCGCACCCAGACATACGTTTTTTTTTCCCGGTAATGTCTTGAATGCTTTTCTGTCCATCGATCGTCTATCATAACCTGCCTGTACAGTATGAACAGCATGCTCCTCTGTGGTCCTGGAGCTCGGTGGGCGATCTGGCTGGCAGTCTCTGAGGTCAGTAGCTTGCTCTTTTTGCTTTCCACACAGCTATGTAATTAGCAAAGTAAATGCAGAGGGCTGGGAAATTCCTGCGGGCTGCTCAGCTGACTGGCGCTGCTGCCCTCTGACTCAGCGCTCCTTGGCCTCCAAGTCTGAGCACCGACGAAGCGTCCCGTACACACTGGCAGCCTTTAGCCTGTTGTAATCTGTGAATGATTCTTGTTTTTTTTTTGTTGTTGTTTTTTTTAAATGCACAGAAACCAACATCGAACAGGACCAGCCATCCAGCCGTCACTCACCCTGATCTGGTTGTACCGGATGTAGACCTCAGATGGCACAGGTGCATCACGTGCACGTTAAATACGGATGTTTTGAGGCAGTGGTTCTCAAAGGGGTATGGGGTCATGGACGCTTTGCCAATGGATCTCTATATGTGTGTGCTTTTATTATTGTATAAAGTTATTATATGAGGGTTTGTTCAAGTCAAAGCGGGACTTTTGATTGTGCAGAATAACAGGCCTCAGTTATGAGAGGAAAACTCCCTTTAGTAATCGAAGTGCCTGCTTCGCATCTGACACGCCGGCCTCCCAGGAACTCCGTTAACAGTCCAAATGTGTTTAAATGGCTTACGGATAACTCCCAACTGAGCATTCCGGCATTTGTAGCTATAAATAAACTGACCCTATGAGGAAGTGCATTGTCCTAGCCAATCAGAACGCAGGGACTGGAAGCTCCCACGGTCGTTACCTTTTCAAACATTTCTGACCTGTTTCCAATCGTTTCCCTGCAGCACAATTATCGTGAAAAGTTACAGAAGATCATTCATTTCCAATGACATGCTCAAAATTCAACGATGTAAAAGTCACAACACAACTTAACGCTAAAGAAGGTTAGGTGAGCCACTAACGGTTAGTTGTTCCCTGCTGAGGAGTAACCAAGTCCTTCTTAAAAGCTGTGCAGAACTGTGAGGAGCTGAACAGCTGAGCACAGGGAGGATCTCTTCTTTTATGATGTCACTATGGGTGGAAATTTTTTTTTTTTTTAATTTTGCATAACAGATGCCCTTTAATGACTCAACACTTGAGAATTAAATCCATTCATTCATTCTCTATACCTCTTATCTTGTACAGGAGTCTCAACCGGGAAACCTCAGGGATGAGGCAGGAGACACTCTGGATGGGGTGCCAATCCATCGCAGTGCACACACCCATTCACACACTCTCTCTCTCACACACACACACACACACACAAACACAAACACAAACACACTATGGGCAATTTGGGAACACCAATTAGCCTAACCTGTATGTCTTTTGACTGTGGGAGGAAACCGGAGCACACGGAGGAAACCCACCAAGCACACACGCATGCACGCACACACTCACACGCGCAAGGCTGGAGTCAGGGGAAGCTCAGCGGCTAAGCCAGTGGACTACAGTTCAGAATGTGCCTGGATCAAATCCCACAACCACCAAGTTGTTCCTGTTGGGCCCTTGAGCCCTCAACTGCTCAGACGTATAATGAGATCAAATGTAAGTCGCTCTGGATAAGAGTATGCCTAAATGTAACCGCTAATCCACTGCGCACCTGTCTGAAATAAACTGTGTTCAATGAAATAATGGTAATAAAAAAGTCAGATAATGTCTATAAATCATATCAAAAACATCTGTTATGAGGTTATTATAAATGCTATTATGTTATTTGTTTTTGTTCCACACGCTTTTACACATTTCAATGTTTTTTTTTATTTTTTTATTTAAGAACGAATCAGCCACGCTGCAAACAAAAGGCTTCTCTCAGTAAAAGACACACAGGGGATTAATACAAGCCCCGGACGGCCCTCAGACCGTGGGGGTAACGACCCTCTCAGACGATCAGATAACGCGCTGAGGCTTTTCCTCGACCCCGAACCTGACCGTGTCTAACTGGAACACTTGTCTGAGTTTCTTCAGCTGTTCTCCTGATCTCTCTCCACAGACGGCCGACACGACACCGGGGCCTTTTCTTTATCCTGGTACACGTTTATGTTTATGCGTATGTACGAGACGGAGCGCGTGTTGGGATTATCACCTGCTTACTCCGGACATAACGCTGCAATAAAGCACAGTTTTAATAAGTGTAGAAGGTGTGCATGTGATATCTGGCGAAAAAAAAAAAAACATTCACATTCCGTTTTTTTTTTTTTTTACTATCATTCTGAAAACTACACGTTTCTCCGAACTGAAATGCGTTTGTCTTTTGTTTGCTTGTCAACTGCAGTACAGGTGAAGTGTCTGGCGTTTTAAAAACCTGGTTTTCTCTTTAAAAGATTTCATTCTGACCGAGGCGACCTTGAGAGCTTAGCAGGCATTTTGACAGCCGCTTATTAGCTTTGTTACTGTTCTGATACACGTTAGTTTTCTCTGTTCACACTTTCGGTGAGGTTTTCGACATGTTTAGGCTGCTCTTACAGCTGCAGTTATTACACTGGCTTCTTACACATCTGGATTTCTGCAGGACGGAGAGATTTTAAACATATTAAACATGTTTTGAGAACACATCTTAGCATGTGAAGATATTTTAAATAAAGAAATGAATGCAATATATGCATATGTAATATAAGCTGTATTCATACAGTGCTGTTAAAAAGTATTTGCCCCCCTTTTTTACTTTTTTGCATATTTGTTACACTTAAATGATTTAGATCATCAAACTGATTTTAACATTACACAAAGATAACCTGAGTAAATAGAAAAAGGAGTTTTCAAATGATTTTTTTATTTATTAATAAGGGAAAATGAAAGCGTCCAAACCTTTGTGAAAAAGTAATTGCCTTCGACCTTTGCTAAATCATGAATGATTTGTGATTAACCACATTTTTTTGAAAGCTGAGTTGAATTTCACTTGCCACACACAGGCCTGATTACTGGCAGACCTGTCGAATCAAGAAAGCACTTAAATAAAAACCTGTCTGGCGTAGTGAAGCACACTAATTGATCTAAAATAGAAAGCAACACAAGAAAATTCGAGTAGACAAGTCATTCAAGTTAGCGTCATGTAACGGCCTGGAAAGGGTTACAAAGGCATTTCTAAGGCTTTGGGAAATGGAAAAACTTGGAACAGTGGTGAACCTTCCCACGAGTGGCTGGCCTACCAGAATGACTCCTTTGATGATCTGAATCATTAAAGTGTGACAAATATGCAAAAAAAAAAGGTAAAAATTAGGAAAGGGACAAATACTTTTTCACAGCACTGTAGTCCTGTTTACTCACTTTAAGCTTATTCTATTGGCATAATAAGTCATTTTGAGTTTTTTCTAGAATTTTCTAACCGGATTTAGAATTCCCATCGGAGACTATGACATGCCCAACAGCTTCCCACGCGCAGCGTGTGTATCTCGTGTCACACATATCTTAATGCTGTTGCTACCTAATAATATTACTGTAGCTACTAAATTATTATAATGTAATATGGTATGTTGAGCTAGTTGTTACAGTATGTACACGCATTTATCTCCCTTTGCAACAGCTCGCCCCCTAGTGGTCTTGTGGAAAACAGTGCGTTTGCTACAGCGGCAGGAGTTCAAATCCCGCTTGTCTCATCGTCATGTAGTTAATGTTGTTCTTTGACTGACTTTCAAATGTGATGTTACAGACCAACGTCCAAGTTAATTACTGTTGCCCAGTTGATTTTTAGTTGTCAACTAAAAATTCCTGCTGGGGGCAAATTAGCTTGCAATCGAGGAAACAAATTGTAGACCAACATCTGGGAAAATCCTTCGCATTTCACTGTGAAGTCATAAAAGATAAGAAGCTTTGTCTCGCTGCTTAAAGCTTTGGACTATTCATCGGAAGGTTGCGAGTTCAAATCTCTTTTTAATGACTTTGTTGAAGTCTTTGGTTCTCTTAGGTATTTCTAAATCATAACTCCACAAAAATCACAATGATAACTAAACTACTGTATGATTTTGCTCTCGCAGAAAATACTGTCCTGCCTGAACTTCCCATGCGTTTTTCAAAGCCTCGTTAAAAAGTTCGGCTGATCCGGGGACGTAGAAATCCGAGTCCGAGTCAGGAGGAAATACAGAGCGTAAAACCGCGGGCTCTTTGGTTATCAGATGCTGCTACGCTTGAAGGGGATAAGAGAAGTGGAGTGGAGTCAGATCTACCAGAGACAGGAAAAGGTGAAGAAGGTCAAGTGGAGGTCTCCTGGATAAAAGGACTATGATTATTTTACACATTTTTTTTTCTTCTTGCTACTCGTGCACTGCTTCTATTCGCTCCCACTGGGTACGTTTTTAAAAGGGGAGCTGAGAGCGAGGGTTGAGCCTGGCCTAAATACCATCTACAGCAAACCTCTCTTATTTCTGGTATTCTTTGGATATGGTCTTCAAAGCTGAGCAAAGAATTAGAGAGGAGACAGAAAGAAAGAGAGAAAGCAAGCAAGCAAAAGATGTTCTCGGATCGCTGCCAGCTCGAGAAATCAGCACGCTGTCCTCAGAGGGTTTAGATGCTCAGCTGCCAAGTCTCAGAGCCCCAGTTTGGGAGTGCAGGGTTCGTGCCAAGAGCGCAAGCCTCGTCTAGGTGCTCCAATTCCCCTCGAAACCCCCTTGAGCCGCTCCCAGGTCAGGACACAATGCCAGGGGGGCACGGAGCAGGGTTCACACGGGACCCCCTCATTTATGCAATTCGGCTTGAGTTCAACAGAACACAACAACAGAGAGGCTGAAACCTTCCAGGAACTTACACACACTGCCTTTCTCTCTCTCTCTCTCTCTCTCTGTCTCTGTCTCTTTTTCTCACTCATGCACAGACTGAAAGACCACCATGCAACTGCCAGGCTCTTTGACAATGACTTCGGATGAGAATGAAAATGAGAAGATCAGAAAGACTCAGAGTGTGTGTTTTTCCTAAAAAGTTGCCGTCCTATTCAGGGTGTATTCCCACATTGCTTCCAGCGTTCCTGCATCTACACACTGACCAGGATAACACACTGACTATACATGAAGAAAAATCATTCTCTTTCGGGAATTCATGATTGGAAAGTAAAATCCGTCCAGGTTCCGGCTGCGTGCGGATTCCTGAAAAGCTTCCTGTGGTAGAAAGGTGCAACACAACCCATTGAAACAGAGATCACATGTTACATGGCGCTCACATGTTAGAAGGAACTGCGGCCCCTGCTGCAGACCGGTCACTTGACAAAGGTACACACCGAGGGTCGCGAGGACAGTCGTCACCTGTGTGACCTTTGACCTCACTCATTGACTCATCTATCTCTCAGTTTACCTTCTGCTCCGAGACGCATCACCAACACATGAGTGAATAACATAAATCTCCAGCAATATCGGCAGAATTTCATCTAACGTCTTTTTCCCAATAAATTGTTAGATGTTTATTTGATCTTTTTTTTTTTTTTTTAAACCAAATCTTAAAAAGGTTCCAGCGTGCACGTTTCCACCGGAGAGCAGTCTATAAAATAGTCGGCTCTGTACCACAGTAGGAGGTTGTTCATATTTAGACTCGGGAAGATTTGATTTCTAGGCTTGGTGTGATGAAACTAGTAGAAACAATTAAAAATGAGTCAATATTTCATAACTTTTTGAATAGTTTCATGGACTTAAAGGTCTTATGAGGAATGTGTACAGCGTACAGTGTAGCTCAGGGCTGATGCAAGCCGTAAGATCAGAACCGAGAAGCGGGTTGATGAAAAAATTCATAAAGTTCATATGGTGGTGATTTTTAAACCAGACGACAATGTAAACTTTTAAAATAAATGCATCAACGTGCAAAACCAACATTTAGACTAATGTTCCGTTCCGAGAGCTTGTTCGTAAGTCCGGTATGTTTGTAAGTCCAACAGTAGAGCACTGTGCACCGTTGTTTAGAATCGTGCCGATGGTTGAGCGGGCGATTTCTGCCATCCCTTCACTTTGTAATTTGGCAACGTTACAGATGTCGGGACGTTGCCAGTATTGGGTTGTTTTTGAAAAATGATTTTGATCAAATGATGCTGGAAAAATGTTACTGACATGGCAGATAAAATGCCGAGAAAATGACTTCAAAACAATGTTAAGACCAAATGACAGGACTTACAGTAGATTTACATTTATAGTATTTGGCAGGCGCCCTTATCCAAAGTGACTGCCAGAGTGATTTATATTACTTTATACATCTGAGCAGTTGAGAGTTGTGAGTGGATGTGGTGAGACCATTGTGTGCTTGCCACCGGACCACTGGGGATCATTTTGTTAATGTTTGAAAAGACACATAACAAGTGCCACAAAAAAAAATCCCAGACAACAGCAATTTACTGTAATGTGAACTTAGAAAGCAGACAATCAGATCTGTGAAAGTGGACGTGACCCGAAAGTGGTCAGTCTGGACGCTGTGCAAGAGTCAAGGTAATATTTAGATTTTTTTTTTTTCCTCCTAATTTACTCGTAGCCGATTCCCAGTCGTCATTAGGTCACTCCACAATCAACGATACAACTACAGTACCAGCCGGGGACGGTGAATATGTTACAACGGAACCCACTACCATTTCCAGAAAACACACTTAAACAACATGATGGTTTAACGGTTATAATATACAAAACAATCTTCATGTTGTGTTCTTAAAGGAAAAGAATCAATGACAGGGTGATGTGCCACCGTATATCTGAGCACCCCATAGTGTAACACCATGTCACAGAGTGCTTTATTTCTCTCGTACCTGAGCGATCACCAACCTCTCGTTCTTCTCCCTCGAAGGTAATCGACATGTTTCTGAGAAGTTCTCTCTTCTAAATGAATCCAAGAATTCAACGATGCCGAGGTTTAAACATAAATAGCGCTATATTGTTCCAGCGGTGCGAGTTCACAGAGCTGTTCGCTGCTGGATAAGGTGTAGGCCATTCATTCTCTCCTGGTATGCACCAAATCTTTTTCACTCACATCAACACATTAACACAAAATCAGCATATTTAAAACCACAGCTACAGAGTGCGACGCCGTGCCAATGCTAACATCCTCTTACAGTACTCCGTTACCGCAGGCTCACTGAGCGCGCTCAAAGAAAGCTCGGGGAAAAAGACGGACTCAACATCAGTGAATAGTCGGTATATTTGGCAACCGTTACGCAGTCTCTTAGTCGTCTATATATAGAAACGCTAGCTCTGTTATCCCCTTGACAAAACAGCCGGTGCTAAATCAGAAAAGGATAAAGTCAGCTTTTGTTCAAATCCATTAGGGATGAACAGAGAGTGCGTTTTTAAATGGAGATAAAGAAAAGTTCGTTTTGAGACCTAGGAAGCTCGCTAGAAAGGTTTGTACAGTCCGTGTACTTTCACGCCGGAGTGAAGCAGTACGTTAGATGTGAAGCTCACGGGACAAACAGAGACTATATTCATAGAGCCGTGTGACGCAATCATCGATTCATTCATTATTAGTAACTGCCTGGTCAGGGTCGTGCTTCTTTAACATAAGCGACCAGTTTATTTATGAACCCCTTTATTGTCCTCCGTAATGAAAAGATCAGTAAACAAACAACAATATTTACTTTGCATTTAGTAACAATGATCATAATATTGATATGATGATATTAATAATAACAATAACAACAATCACCCTCCCCCCCCCCCCCAATATAGGCCTCTTCCAAACGGTTGAGATGGTAAAACTCTCAAATCACTTACCGATACCAAGAAATAAAAGTAAGTCAGAAAAGTATTGTGTGGGCTTCCAAATCACGTTATTTCTTTTTGAAAGGCATACGATGTAAATACACAGTTACCTCAACCGAATGGTAGAGATGGCTCAATCAGGTTAAGTTAAACACTCACAAATCTGTTTCTCTTCTGCTTTCAGTGTGATCATTGTCATAAGCTGCATCTCAAATCGGAAAATCCTCACCCTATTTAAAAAAATATATATTATTATAACTCAGAAGACCCATTAGGCTCCGTTTAGAAATAAAATTATACAGAATTTCATTTTGACTCTGTAAAAGTTTTGCTTCAGAGATACAGGTTCTGTGGAGACTTTACTCAAATTTGTAGACCTCTATAGACCTGCAGTAACACTGTACAGAACTATACAGAACAGCATTGATTTTGCTAGAGACTTGCTGTATGTCCGACTTAGTTCTATAACACTATATAAGGAGACGCTTATTAAACTGTTACTTTGTTTATATAACACTTCTTACGTAGCGCTTATCCTGTTCATGGTCTCGGGAAGCCTGGAGCCTTTTCCAGGGGACTCCTGGAAAATGCACCATGAATAAGGTGCGAAATCATCGCAGGGCAAAAACGCACATGTTACAGTACGTAGGATTATAAACGCCAATTAGCTTACGCAGCATGACGTTGGACTGATGGAAGAAACCAGAATACCTGGAGGAAACCCACCAAGCATGGGGGAGAACATGCAAACGCCATGCATATAAACCCAGAGGCAGGATTCGAACTCTCGGCCCTGGAGGTACAAGTCCACAGTGCCAGGCACTAGCACGCCGCCGTGCCACCTTTGTTTATAGTACAGCTGATTTAAAATGAGTTGCTTGGAATCTTCTTATTTCTATACTTAAGAAGAAATAAAATATGCACGAGTCACACAAGAACTCTTAATGTTCCGGCCAATAGTCAATCACTATTTTATGGATTATACAGTAGATTCTCAGTAAGTCTGGTTTGGTGAAGTCTATCTATGTTTAACGGCAGTCAATTACAGACGATCGAATGAAGTGAGTTATGTCCGTCTTAGTCCATGTATGAGTGAATAGTTCTATCGTACAAGTTTAGTACAGAATCAGATTAGGCACACACACACACACACACACTAAGTAAACAGTCGACCGTGGTTATTGGCCGAGTCCTGCTCCAGGTTTGACCCTCGGTTCTGACTCGGGCGATGTGGCCCTCAACACGTCCTCATGGGAAATGTAGTATTTCCTGGACTGGGTCTGTTCGTGCGACATTAATGAGAGAAAGGTCACAAACACAGCACCGGTGTGTATTATATTACATACGGAATTTGAGACAACCGCAGGCTAGAAGGTCTTGGTGTGACAGCGTCTGCTGAGAAGCGTGTCTTAGTATGTTATTGTCACTAAAGTAAAAAAAAGTCAAATTAAAAAAAAAAAAAATGCCTGCATGGTTGGTTTTGTTGCCATTCCAAATACCTCATCCAGCGCAGAATGTGTATTCAAGGGGATGACTCTAGTTACAGAACACACACACACACACACACATAGTGAGCGAGAGAGAGAGAACTACAAAGTAAAAAATGTTCACATTCAAACAGATTCCTGACGCCATCCTCTTATCATCCATCTGGTTGAAAATCACACACACACACACACACACACACATACACACACATGCTCGATTGCACTCATGAGGATACTTCAGTGCAAGTCTAAGAGCGTGTATAATTCGCTTATCCCAGAAGAGTTCATCTGTCCTTTAAGTTTTTCGAGGAATGCACTACGTAGTTGCTTTTCTTTCCATATAACACCGAACACACACACGCGCACACACACACACACACACACACACACACACAGATGTGCAGTACCTGTTTAATGAACAGCACTACATGAACATGACCCAGAAAGCATGACTTGAGCGAGCATGATGGATTTGTCCTAGCAGGATTGTAACTACGAGAGCTCTTTACTCTACACGACACACTGGAGTGAGTTTCTCTTAAAATTACTCTTCTGTTTATGTGGCGGCTCTTATAGGGGGAATAATGTCTTATATTTAATTCTCTCTTTAGTTAGAGAAAGAAAAACCCACAATGATCAGTGAAATAACTTACAACTGCGTTTAGCACAACTTAAACCACCGGCGCAGGGTTTAGCCTCACGTGGCCTCACACCACCAGGGTCTGGGGTTCGATTCCCACCTCGGGGTCTGTGTGTGTTTGGTGGGTTTCCTCCGACAGTCCAAGGACATGCAGATCAGGTTCATTTTCCTTTCCAAATTGCAGGATAAACGGTATAGAAGGTGAAGATCGATTTAACTCATTAGTATCAAATAATGAAAAACATATCCCGCTTTTGATCTTTTTATTCAACAGAATCCAATTAATTTTCAATTCAATGTCATTCAATTCCATCCATCCATCCATCCATCTAGGAACCTCTGTAGTCCAACTAGGGAATGTGGAGGCCAATCGTGACCGTTATATTCATTTCCATTTTTACAACTGTGGTCGGAACCCCGGGAAGTTTGAATCATTTTAGTGACTCGGTTCAAAATGAACGAATCGTTTTTTTTTTTTTTGAGTCATTTAGTTCATTTCGTTCAACACGTCTACATACACACATTTTGGCTATAGTTCAGTAATGAAAATATTACAATGCAGCTAAAGACACATTATTATAAACAGAATAATAATATATCACCTCTAATATCTTCTAGTCCGAGTCGTGCGTTCTTTTGAATCTATCGCACTTCATAGCGTCTGTGGGAGTCACGTGACGAAAGAACGGACGATTCTTCTACTCACTCTTCTGAGTCACGTTAAAGACTCGTTCAAAAAGAATGATCTGCATTTCTCTGGACTGAGGTGTCGCCTTCATTCAACAAAATAAGTAAATAAAAACATTAATGAAACTGTCCTGGATGAATAAACTCACTCACTCACCCATCGTCTATACCGCTTTATCCTGTATTCAGGGTCACAGGGTGCCAATCCATCATAGGGCATACACACATACACGACAGGCAATTTGGGAGCGCCAATCAGCAGGTCTTTGGACTGTGGGAGGAAACCAGAGTATCCAGAGGAAACCCACCATGCACGGGGAGAACATGCAAACTCCATGCACATGGGAATCGAACCCAGACCCTGGAGGTGAAAGGTGACAGTGCTAACCATTACACCACCGTGCCGCCCACAAAAAAACAAAAACAAAAAAAAACTGGAACCGACTAATTCCAACAAAAAGCTCTGTCTCAGAAAACACCCAAGAATGGCTGAGAACACAACACGAGAGTATTATGTGTAATAGAGGCCTTTTATAAGTGCTGATCTAAATCTTATGGAACATCTGTTGAAGGAGCTGAAACATGCAGTCTGGGGAAGAGGCACGCTTCAAACCTGAAACAGCTGAAGCAGTTTACTCAGGAGGAGTCGGCCAAACTACCTGTTGGCATGCAGGTGCAGCGGTCTCATTGAAAACAAAGGGAAAAAAGTTCAACTTAAAAAGTTGTGCAACTTAAATATAAAGTGAAGAGGCTAATCATTTGTCAGTCATAGGCTAGTTTGTTTGTTAAATTACAGTTCAAAACTCTTTACATGACCATTGAGGGATTTTCTTTCTTTAATGGAAGGGAACCAACAAGTTCGTCCTGGTGTGTAAAAACCTATATATAAAGCCTCAGACTCGCACCAGAGTCCGGCGCGTCTCCTATTACACCTCAAGCTAATTTGGATGTAACCACTGAACCGACACCCAATTTACACTTTACTTACTCGTCGTGCCAAAGACAAGAAAAGTGAGGACGGTGCATAAACTAAAGCGAAGCAGAACTTTCTGGGCTTGAACACCTGATCAGAGACAGGCTGGAATGTGAAAAGCGACGAGACGAGACGAGATGAGAAGAGAAGAGATGCATAAAAGAAGTTCTGCCTTGACCCTGACACTCGGTGATATCAGCACTTAAACACAGATCGCATGTCACTAGAGGACACAGCACCTGTTTCCTCGCACCAAGGGAACCATTACCACCCCCTTCCCATCCTCCTCTCCTCCTCTCCACCAACATTAGCTATGAGATCATGACTTGGCTCTGAGAAGGAACACCTTACCGTCCAGGAAAACCCCATTCCCACAATCACACCCCGCGAAAAAGCTTCTGGCTCGATTCCACGCGTTCAGATGGCTGTGTTTGGAACGTGAGAGGGTTGGTGGGAGTAAAGTGCTTTCTATCGCACAGCTGGGAGCGACATTATGCCTTTCTTTCCTTCTCTTTGCCTGTAATGATTTTTTACGTTTAAGCAGTAACACAGTGTTTCCAAAGACACTTTTTCGATGAGGTTTTTCACCTTTCCATATAATCAATCTTACCCATCTTTGCTCCAAACTAAGCACCTCTGCAAAAGACATTTCAACTTCCTCCAGCTCTTCTTCTCCCATCCATTAGTGTCAAACCTCAAGAATAGCTTAATCAAGCGCTTCCAGAGAGAGCAGAAATTAACCGGTCGGCCAAACAGCTGGACAGTTACTATTTGGATAATAGCTTGGAACAGAAATACACCGATTATCCCTGATTATTTCGACCTCTCTTACTCCTTATTCCTAGCATCCCTCATCTCGTTTCTTTCTTCCTGCAAAAAAAAAAAAAGTAACCCGTCTGACCCTTACTTAGCGTTACGTTCCATCATACCAGATGAGCATCCGTGTCACCGAGCTCCAGGGCATCCGAGTGGAAAGCTTACTGGATCAGGGAGTGAGTAAACAACGAAACAGGCTCATCCTTCACAGCACACAACTTCCTCCCATACACACACACACACACACACACACACACACACACACACGCACACACACACACACTGCCTGTCTTATATGAACTGTGAGTCCCTGCTTCATTAGGATTTCTTACCTGGATTCCTCTATGAACACACTCTCTGTTTCCTCCCTCGCACAAACCGCGTAGGAATCAAACAAAGCTTGTCCTGGCTGTCAGGGCTGCATTTTAACACTGGCTGGAGGAAAGCTGCCCCTTTACGAATGTTTGTTTATTTATTCCTCAAACGAGAGCTTTATCGCAGCCTGACCGCCTCGCTCTTGTGAATTCTCTCCACAGATGGAAAATACAATGTGCCATCAATGCTCACACAAGTTTTAACACACAAATTCCAAACCATTATCCTCTTTAGCAGATGAACTGCACCAGTTTTCACACTCAGCCAAACAGATTCGATATAGCATCCACGTGTTCCTACCTTCTGCTTCGTCCCTGCTGGTCTCCCACGGTCCACGCCGTCCTGCTGCATGTTCTGTCCGGCCAGCACCATGGATTTACATTCCACACACGATCCTATAGTGAGCTGTTTCCCATCATCCACCACAAGAGTGTGGCTAACCCGCGGGGCGTAGAGGAAGACGGGCAGCCGGGCGACACCGACCGCCCTCAACCCCAGCGCCCTTCTCTTCTCCTGCCTGCAGAAAAAGCAGACGAAAGACTCGCAGTTGTATTGACGTGACCAGGGGCTGCTGGAGGGCCCCGACCCCGCAGCCTCGTGCTGCGCCCACTGAGCCAGCAGGTCATGATAGCACAGGCGACAAGCGGTCACCAGGCCGGTGGCATCCGCCGGGCGGGCACGAGGCGCCGGCGCGTGCACGGTGAGGAAAGGGAAGAAAGGCTCTTTTTCTCCGCATCGTCCAGGAGGATTGACGTGAAGCTGGTACTCTGTGCCTGCAGAGAGCTCCGCCCCGCACAGGTAACACACGGAGGTGTGGTGCCGCGAAGCAGGAACGCTCTCCTGCGCTCTGACGAGGCTGCTCGAGACTCCCACTGCCGTACTGGTCTGGTGGTATCTCCCGAGGAAGGTGCTGACGGAGGTAATAAGCTCCTCGCTGAGGCAGAGACAGTATGCCGTCCAGATGTCCTCTAAGATGGTGTAACAGGTGGCGCAGCAGTGCACTCGGCCATCCCGCATGCTTCGGGCATTCGGCGGGCACGGAAGCAGGCTGATAAAGGGAAAGTACATGGCACCACGGGCTTTGCCTACCCCGGCACGGGAATGTGCCACCCTGACGTCTTGGGCGCAGTCCTGCCCGCATAAATAGCAGGCCTCCCTAGGAGGATGTTTAGACGTTAGGGGGCGATTCTTCTTCGGGAAGACCCTGACGCTGTCCATTTCGGGCGACGTCGTCCTGGCACCTAGGTCCACTGGCACCACGTAAAGGCGCCGCAGGACCGGTACATCCGCCAGCTCGAAGCCCTGCCACTGCTGCATGAGCGAGGCATGGCAGCTGGCGCAGACCAGCGTGCGGCCCCCTGGGCTTATCGGCAGAGCGCCTGGCGGAGGCGTGTGCAGCCACAGGAAGGGGAAGAAAGGCTCAGTGGCGGCTCTCTCCTGCTTCTGTACGCACACTTCAAAGCGGACGCCCGGGACCAGCGCGCTGCCGCAGACGTAACACGCGTGCCAGTCCTGGATCTGGAGACCCACGTGCGCTGGCTTACTTTTCCTCTCGTCCTCGTCGCTCGTGACGTTGATCTCGTCGCCGTCAGATGAGTCGCACAGGCCGGATCCTCTGGCAGTGCTGGAGCGCGCGCCGCCGGGGCTGAAGAGGAGCTCCTGCAGCCTGGAGCTCCAGGCGGGCGCGTCGTCACCGGGAGGGCTCCGGCGCGGACGGGTCCCCTGAAACCGGGACACGTGATTGTTCATCACGACGAGCGAGCCGGGCAGGCGCGCGCTCTCGGTGACCCTGTGCGCCTCGGAGCCGAGCTGCATTCCGCCGCCGCCGTCCTTAAGCGCCGCACCGGACACCATACCGACGCGCTGCTCCGTCTCCTCTACCTCCGCTCTGTTTTCTCCGGCATCCGAGTCCGCGTCGTTATCCGAGAACGAGGAGAAGTCCGAGTCGTGGCCGCTGACGGACGGCCGCGTGTCCGCGGCGGCGTTCCAGTCCCGGGGCGCGCCGCGCGCGTCGCACTGGTGCGGCCGCTTCAGCCAGTACACGCGCTTGTCGAGCGGCGTGCGGCTGCGCTCGAACGCGTTCCACTGCTCGCACAGGAAGCACCGGCACACCGCGCACACCAGCGCGTTCCCGTCGGCGTCGATCTCCGCGGCGCCCGGTGCCGGCTCCTGGCCCTGCAGGAACGGGAAGAAAGGCGCGCTCCCGTGCCGGTTCTTCACCCGCAGCTCGAGCTCCTTCCCCGGCGTCACCCCGCCGCCGCAAATGAAGCAGTGCACCAGCGAGACGCCGTTCGGCACGCGACCCGGACCGGCGGCAGACGCGGCCGCGGCGGACATGAGTCGGTGCTTGCGCGGCGCCTGCGCGTCCTTCTCGCCCTCCGCGTTCATTCTCCGCTCGGGGAAAACATCCGGCAGCAAAAAAAAAAAAAAAAAAAACTTCAGCAAAGTTCTCTCCTTTACATTACACACACACACACATTTACTCACGCACTCACACACACACACACAGATCCTCTGTGTGTATGTGTGTGTGCATGTTGCAGTGTAATCAATCCAAGCAGAAACTCCACTCCGTGTTCGAGGTGTGTGTGTGTGTGTGTGTGTGTGTGCCCGCGCGCGCGCGCGCGCGCTTGTTCAGAGCCAACTTTCGGTCTGCGCTCGCAGCCTGCACTCCGCGCACAGCGCCATCTCCAAACGCGCTCCGGCTCTCCAGGGCCAGCCAGAGCCTCAAAACATCTGCGGTGTGTGTGTGTGTGTGTGTGTGTGTGTGTGTGTGTAAATGGACACCGGTAGATTTAGGAAATGAAACATGTGGGCAAACACGATTAGGACGCGGTGCTTCCTCGACATCGCCTTGGAAAAAAAAAATGTCTCGAGCTGAGTCCACTGAGACCGAGATAGTGTGATCAGCATACAGGACATCAATCACTGTGACATCGTAGATCAAACGGGACACGGTGTATAACTTACAGTAACCATGGTGTGACATTAAAGTACACGTCACACAAAATACGTTCGCTGTAAAAGTTTACAAATGTTTTTTTATTTTTATTTTATATTATTGTTTGTAATTTGTTACTATATTATTTGCGACATTTGCTAATCATATTGCAACCGACGATAGGATTTTCATATCCTTTCATTTAAATGTTAGAAATATAATATCAAAGTCACATCATAATATATTTTTTACTTACTTTCTTTTTCTTTTTCCTCTTTTCAAGTGCATATGTGCCAAATATAATACAAGTCCGTCCATAACATATTTTACTCACCTCTTTTTCAGGTGCATGCTGGAAGGGATATCCTCTAGTCACGTGATCAAAGACATGCCACACATCTTTTTCTTTCTTTTTTTTTTTTTTAAATGTTTTTTTAAAACAGCTTTTCCTTGAGTACATTATCATCATCAACCAGTGTCATGGGCAGTCGACCTGATATCTGATGAATTTTACAGATTATATCTTGAAGAACTTTTTTAATTTGATACAATAAAAAAAAAAAAAAATAGTGAATAAATAAACCACTGAAAAATCAGTGCTCAGGAATCTATAGCAAATTTATTTCTCACAGCTTTCACGCGGAGTAACAAAAATGTTACATTTATTTATTAATTTTTCTTTTAAAAATAGTTTGTTTTAATGTTGCGGAACGTTTGTGAAGTAACATTTGTTTCTGTTCACACTTACGTTATAGCAGCTATAAACAATCCCTCCCTCACCAACCTCTTTTATCTCTTTTGAAGTTAATCTTTAATGTGACATGCTACTAAAAAAAAAAAAAAGCTCACTCCTAGAAAGCGCTAAGACTGAGGACTCCTTCTGTATTATAATAAATAATAATAATATATCTCAGTACAGGAAACTTGACCTCAGATTGGCAATTTTGCGTTGTTCTGTGTTAAACAGTAAAGTATTTTCCGTTTCTTAGTTTTATATTAAGGCGCACCGGATTGTCCTGAATGGAACATCACGATTGTTCTCGATCGCTTGACTTTGTCAAGTCTTAATTCATGTACAATTTAAGGCTATGCATTAGCTATGAAATGTTATGATGAGCTTATGATCACTGTCAAATCATGTATATGAAGACATGTCTTTTTTTTTTTTTTTTTACACTGTGTACCTCTGAAGTCCCTACATCACCTCATGATTTTCTATGAATCATCAAATGCTACACACTATAATAAATGCCACCATACACAGTGTAGTATCTATTTTCTATGATCGGATTTAGTCATTTATTGGATTTGCTCCGCCCATTGCATGAGAGCTTCTGCACATTTTTGGACTCTATATATTATGAAGACACACAAACCACCTGCAAACTATTCCGATCCACCTTCGATGAACTAAAGAACTGGTTACAATTTTTGATTTGTTGGTGGCTACATTTTTAGTCCATTCTGAATGATCTGTACCTACAGAAACGATGACATCAAACATTAAAATGAGCACATGCATATAAAGTGTCATTTGCATTACAGCCAGAAATTCTTCTTCTTCTTCTTCTTCTTCTTCTTTTTTAAATCATTCTTTACTGTATTATTTTCAGGCATGCTTCGACGCTAAAAGTAAACGTTATGAGCTGCAATATACAGTTGGTTAGAAACCATAGTCAGTTTAAACATACAGAAGCGGAAAAACTAAATGATATGATGCGCACATACATGAAAGAAGAGAATGAAGGAATCGTGCAATGGAAGACAGGAATAGTGGGAACTGTCCGTCTGGTTTTAACCCTAGAACGACTCGCCTATTTGAAGCGAATCTGATTATACGCATAGACACGGCCAACGTATTTTAGAACAAGTGCACAGATACAGAATGCAAAAGAAAACCTAAAAGAAGATAAGGACCGTCCTTACTCACTCGTATCTCTACATCCTGTACAGGGAGACCTGGAGCCAATCCCAAGGGACTCGGGGTATGAGGCGGGGTCCACTCAGGACGGGTATCAGTCCATCGCTGGGCACACAAGCACACACCCGTACACAATATGGAGAATTTGGGAATGAGAATTAGTCTATTCTGCATGTCTTTGGACTGTGGAAGGAACCCGGAGTACCCAGAGGGAACACACCACACAAACATGCAACATGCAAACAAATGACTAAGGTACTGCTGTGACACCAGAGACGGACCCACATGTGTTAATTTAAAGTTAAACAAGTAAAACATGTAGCTATTAATCCATGATAAATATGCTGTTAATTTTCCTTCAGCGGCTTTAAGAGCAACACCTCGTCTAGACAAAGAATCAGACGGTGGTTCCTCTAAACAGATCTTTCAGAAGGCCCAGGTCGAGAAGGACATGACTACATTTTACTCTGTTTCTTTCAATCGAATTATAATTCTGTTGAAATGGGGATTTCACTCAAGAGATAACACTTGAGAACTCAAGAGATCTCAACTCGCTGTTTTCCAGCAAATTTTAGCATCATGTTAATGATAAATCCGGTAGCTGTAATTTACATGGAAAAGCTGTATGCAAAGTTTCAGAATTTCATGACAAAGCCTCGGCTAGTTAGTGATCTATGACGTGACGGGTGATATTTAAAAAAAACGCTAAAGTTTTGAAAGTGGACCTGATCTGAGTGTACAGAGCTGGACAGACTAAAAACATTAAAAGCATTGCTAGTGATCTTTAGATAGGGATGAAGCCAGGGCTAAATACCATGCTTCAAGTGAAAATGGCCCATTTTGATGAAGAAAAAAATAATAATCTAAACTCTTTATTACAAAATAACTCTTTTGATGCTGTTTAAGGAGATTACATCTTTTATGAAAAAAAAAAAAAAAAAAAAACATCAGAAATTTAGGTTCGGGAACGATATCATGAGAAAGACACACCCTGCCGAGTCGCTCTTATCATCTCATTACCATTTATAAATGAAAAAAAAAAAAAAAAAGCCTATAAACGAACTTAAAATTCCCACCTTGGAAATCTTATTCTGAGCAAAGAACCGGGTAGGAAAATCCTGATCGCGCAGTGTGGCCTCGGTTTCTTTACTGAGAAACTCCAGCCATCTTGTTTTTAGCATTTTTTCCCTCCCTTTTTTCTCACGAAGTTGTTGCAGGATTTGACGGCCGGTCAACAGCTAGTCATCTGCGTGCAACATGCTGAGTCTGAGCCTAAAAAACAGAAAACAAAAAACAGAAAACATTTAATCTAAAAAAAAAAAAAAGAAAAAAGATCTTACACTTAATCTCACCTGATATAATTTAAATTCTTTCTTCTTCTTTTTAAAAAAAAATAACACATTTAATTAATTTTACACAAGTAATATTACACTTTGTGTTCCAGTCTATTTAATTTATTTATTTATTTATTTATTTATTTATTTATTTTTGCAGATCTCTAATTTATGCTTGGATTTTGTGCTTTTTAAATCTTTTTAGATGACAGTGTTGAGATGATGAAATATGACCACACAAAGACAAAAATAGTTCCATAAAGACAACACATGATTTATTGCATAAATCCAGTATTTGATAGAAAGTTTTTGAACTGGGCCATTTTTTGTTACACTGCCCTCTTCTGGAAAAGGCATGACATTACAAGCATTACTATCCAGTATACCATGTTATGAAGAGAACTCCAGTTAAAAGTGTCACACCTTATTTCACACACTTTACAGCTCACAGTATAATGTACACAAGGTAATGTCAGGAAGCAGCTTTATGTAGATTTAGATCCAGAATAAACAGGGAGAATGAAAAAGTCCTTGAGGAGGAAACTTTGAAAGGAATCAGAATTAAAAGAGAAACCATCCACTTCTTGGAAACATAGCAGGTTTAAGCCATGTGATCTTTGTGATACTTAGACATTAAAAGTTTGACTCTCCATAAGAAACTTAAACTTTTCTACAAAAGAATGTCAGATACACCTCCTCCATGCGCAGAGACCCGAGACGGGAATCGAACCCAGACCCTAAAGGTGCTGAATATGAGAACGCTTAACATGTCCTAATGCAGTTTATCAGAACTGATGTTCGATGCTTGATCATGAGATGGTTTCCTAATTTAGTGCAGCGATCGTTCCACTGATGCCAGATGAATCCAAAGAGGAAATTAGGTTAAGTTTAAGGTTTTAGTCTATCTTGGTTCAGAAATCATGTTCTCCCAGTGCTTAGTGGGACTAAAGATTGAAATGAATATATCAAATTTGCGTGTAAATGTTGACTAGGGGTCAAATACAGTAAATACAACGGTCTCCACTGGCCACCAGAGGTTCCTAGATGGATGGATGGATGGATGGATGGATGGTTCAGAAATAAAAAGAAATTTCATATAAGGAAAATTATCTAATACTAATATAGCAGGGGCAGTGTTGACTCATATGGGTAAGGCTGTAGGGTACTGATGAGAAGGTCATGGGTTCAATGCTGGGGTTTTGATCCTGTTACCTTCTGATCTATAGTCCAACTCCTTAACACCTGAGCTGATGATGATGATGATGTAATGATTGTTACAGTGTCTCCTGCTTCTGAGATAACTCAGTCAGGGTCGTGGTGGATCCCAAGAACCCCAGGCGTGAGGTGGGAACCCTGACATGTGGAGAACACGAGGATCAGACCCGGAACTTGAACTCAGGATCAGAGCTGAGACTGTGGAGCTGTGAAAAAAAAAAAACACCACAACACCATAACTTTTTCCTCCCAAGACACTTATAATACTTAGAATTGCTTTGATTCTAAAACTGTGGAAATAATTCCTTTCATTTCTCTTTGATCGTGTGACTGAACTCGTTCAGCTGTGCAAAGCATCCTCGTTCCTTTGTCCACTTATTTGTGTGAATCTCTATCTCCGATTCTGTCCTTTCATCATCTAATCCTCACTTTCCGTGCCAAGACCTGCAAGGCTGGCACTGTATGTTTCCGTCGTTCCGCTCCGGGTGGCACAGCTTCAGCCAGAGCTGCCGGGAAAATGGACAGAACGTGCTGGATACACTGGAATCTCGAAGTTATGCCCTTTGTGTGTGTGTGTGTGTGTGTGTGTGTGTGTGTGTGTGTGTGTGTGTGTGTGTGTGTGTGTGTGTGTGTGTGTGTGTGTGTGAGAAAGTGGTGACAGTTCGGGTCAAGGGAATCTCAACGCCTGAATGTGACAGTGAGATCCCTGGACGCCTTGTTAACCCAAAGTCCTGTCTGCACGTCTGCATCCATGACAACACACACACACAATACGAAGTAAAGTTGTGTCGGCGTTACCTGTCCGAGTTCCGATGATCTGAGCTCAGCAGGCATGATGTGCGCACGCAAACACACACACACGCACGCACACAAAGCTTTGCCTGTTTGAGCAGCTGAAAGGCATTAAAGAGACACCTTGTTCGGTGATGCCTTCCCTTCTGAAAGTGTGTGTGTGTGTGTGTATGCGCAAGTGTGCAAGTGTGCGTTATGGTTGAAAGATTTTTCCTGGCACCGAAGAAGAATTTTGTCATTTAGTCCAGGCTGGAAGTAATGAGCTGGCCAGACTGAAAGAAAAAAAAAAAAAATGATGTGCTTTTGTGTTGCGGTGTGTTACATTAATGCGCGTGTACAGCATCGGAACTCCGCATCAGGATGGAAACTGTTCCCAAAATAGAACCAGGAATTCTGGTATGATCTTGAAAGTGGAAAGAGCAATAAAGAAGAAAGATTCTGTTCATGCTGGATTAAAAAAAAAAAGTTCCTGAAACAAGATTGCAGACACGCAGGAACGGCGAGCTTGATGCGGGAACGTGCCGGATGGGACGCCTCTAATCAGCACAGACTGGTGAAGGAAACCAGAGCATCCTAAACAAACAGACACAAACACGTAAAGAACTGGTGAAGACGTCCACAGAGTGAAACCCAAACACAGCATCCAAACCGAACCCATCCCAAACTGTGAGCGCTCCAAATATAGAAAATATAGGGCTCGTAAACTTTCAGTCGTACCTCCAGTGGAAAAATCGATGTGGAATCTGAGAAAAGGGTTTATCAGCCATAACAGAACCATTTTACAAGGCGAAAAAACCTATAAAACCATAAAAGCAAGGTAAACACCTGACAAGTCCCAGGAATTACAATATTTTTGTATGTACTGTACTGAGCACTTAACCAGTTAATGAATAGATGCACTTTATTGGGGTGGGGAACATTCTCCAAGGGTCTCCAAGAGTTCATTAAGGGCCAATTATATATTTATACTGCAATAGTTAGGACAAAGGGCACTTTGAACCTTTTCTGACTATACATACCTTTTCTATCTATCTATCTATCTATCTATCTATCAATCTACAGTATATACACACTATATTGCCAAAAGTATTCGCTCGGCTGCCCTCACATGCATATGAACTTGGGTAACATCCAGTTCTTAATCCATAGGGTTAAATATAATGTTGGCCCCCGCCCCCTTTGCAGCTATAACAGCTTCAGCTCTAATGTGAAGGCTTTCCACAAAGTTTAAAGGTGTGTTTATGGGAACTTTTTTTTTTTTTTTCCCCCGATTTTCTCCCTAATTTAGTCGTGTCCAATTCCTCCCCGTCACTAGGGGGCTCCCACATTAAGGCTACTACTACCACTCAGCCGGGAGGGCCGAAGACTATCACGTGTTTCCTCCGAACCACGTGACGCCAGCCGACCGCATCTTTTCGAACTGCTCGCTCGCGCACCGTTGGGGGCGGCGTAACACACTCGGAGGACAGCGCTATCCGCTCCCTCCGTTGCGCGAGCTCACAGACGCCCCTGATTGGCTGTAGAGTCGTGATTAATGTGGGAGCACTAAGTACCTCTCATCCCTCCCCTCTGAGAGAGCTCGGCCAATCAGCTCTCTCTAGACCTCTGGCTGCGAGAGGTTACAGCACCACCCGGGATTCGAACTAGCGATCTCCGGATGATAGGGCGAGCGCTTTAACCACTGCGCCACTCGGAGGCCCTTTATGGGAACTTTTGACTAATTCATCACGGTATATATGATGGCAACATGGTTAAGAGTGAAAGATGGTTTTCTTGGCAGCACCGTGGTGTACTGGTTAGTACTGTCACCTCACACCTCGAGGGCTCGGGTTCGATTCCCACCTCAGGGTCTGTGTTTGGTTTGTATGCTCTCCCTGTGCTTGGTAGATTTTCTCCAGATACTCCGATTTCCTCCCACAAGCCAGAGACAGGCAGATCTCAGATATACATATATATATATACCAAATTGAAAATGCTTACACCCAATAAAAATTATACAATCAAAAAGATGGGTAGAGTACTTTATTAATCCCAGTGGGAAAAAGCAGCCCTTCCATGGATTATACAACAAAACATAAGCAAACATGGTCTTGAAAAATATGCAATATTATACAGTATAAACATTTCTCACAATGACAAAGAGGAAAAGTTATTAACAAAAAAAGAAAGAGGCATCAATGTTTTGAGGCAGTGGTGGCTCAGATAGTTAAGGCTCTGGGTTACTGATTGGGAAGGTCAGGGGTTCAAGCCCCGTGACCACCATGTTGCACTGTTGAGCCCTTAAGCAAGGCTCTTAACCCTGTCTTGTCCTGGCTGACCCTGTGCTCTGACCCCAGCTTCCTAACTGGGATATGAGAAAAAAATCATTTCACTAGTCAGTGAGGTAGACAAAAGGTGACAAATGATCGAATCGTAGCCCTTAAAGCTCAGAGCAGGTTAGACATTATTTGTTTTGCTGTGTTTAAAAAAAAACAAAAAACATATTCAGTACAGGGCTCAGGATTGTGCAGTATAGAAAGTTAGAAAGTTAAAGTCCTACTACATACTGTATGTGTTCCATCCATTAACTGAACCAGCTGACTGTAATTATCACCCTGACAGTCCCTTGCAAAAGTATTCACGCCCCTTGAACTTACATCACGTTATTACAACCACAAACATAAACGCATTTTGTTGGGATTTTATGTGACAGTCCGACACAAAGTGGAAGGAAAATAATAAATGGTTCACAAAATTTTTAACAAACAAAAATCTGAAAAGTGTGCCGTGCATTTGTATTCAGCCCCCTGATACCTCTGATACCTCTAACTAAAATCCAGTGGAACCCATCATCTTCAGTAGTCACCTAATGAGTAAAGAGAGTGCACCTGTGTGTAATTTAATCTACAGCTGTTCTGTGAAGCCCTCAGAGGTTTGGTAGAGAACATTAGTGAACAAACGACATCACATAAATAAAAATACTTTTTGTTTATGGTTGTAACATGACAGAATGTGGAAAAGTTCAAGGAGTATAAATACTTTTGCAAGACTACTAGGGAGAACTATAATACATGGCATATGTTGTCACAATTTGGCCACCACTGTATTATCTATGTCTCTTACACACAGTGTAATCCCTCTGAACCTGAAGATGAAACTAATCGAAGCTGAAGCTGAATGATCTGACCTAACGATGCAGTGTTAGTATGGACGCGCTGTGGGGACAACCTTTAACAACCCCATGAACACGAGTGTCATATTGCTTTTATATAACTGTCCTCCTACAGACAAAATGTGTTTGAAGACTTCAGGCTGTGTTTCTATGTTTGCCTAGCTTTATTCTAATTTTGTTTTTTCAGCCTTCATATACAAAAAAATAAATCGTTCGTACAGGGGTTTAGAGTCAAACCTTCGCCAAGCAACAAACACTTTCTTCACTCCGTAGTGAAGTTTATTGAAAGGCTGATTGCTCATTCATTTGTAGGCTCAAGTGAAGGTGGCGTTTCTCATTAAGTCGTACTGTACGTTCCTCATAATTCATTTACAGACTCGACAACTCGCTCCCCGTAGTCCATCCGGCGCGGACTGTGAGTGAATGCAATGTTAATTTAATATAATTACAATGATTTGAGATGAAGAAAAGAGTGCATCAAAGATTCTTAATGTACAGGTAGTCCCCGACTTACGAACGAGTTCCTTTCCGGGAGCGCGTTCATAAGTCCGATTTGTTCTTAAGTCTGACAAAGTGAGTCTTGAGACAAATATACAATGTAAAGCACCAAAGTACCAATGCACTTGACTAAATTCCCCACACCAAAAACAATAACATGATTTATAATAGTTAATAATCCTAATTTCTGAAAATCCTCAACGAGACAGAGTCCACAGTCCAGTACAGTGGAAAACAGCTCTGAGCCGGTCATTCACTTACACACGGAAAATATTGTATATAATTGTAAATATCGGTATCTGGTTCACTGCAGTGTCTATTTTTTGTACAACACACATGAGTTACTTCCACGATTGAACCGGAAGTAGAATTGAGATCTGATCGTATCTGCGGAAATTCATAATTCGAATGTTCTTAAGTCGAGGACTATCTGTATTAATTACATTAGTTAAACAACTTTCAATCAATTAAAGGATGTTCTCTTGCTGAACAGAGTTCTGCGCGAATTTATTTCTGCTAGTAAATCACTGTGCTGTCAGGCTCAGCATTAAACCTGCAGTATCAAGTGTTCCTTTAGATGTAGAACCGCAGAACCCTTAGGCTGTAGATTTGATCAAAGAAGACTTAACAAACGATTTTAATGTGGGAGAAAAAAGAAAGATTTGATTTAACATTTCCAACACTTTATAGTGCAGAACAGTACAAAAACATGTTGTGCCTGACAACCTTTAATTATCTAATAAACCTGTTAATATTGCAAAAGAACCCTTGTATGTTCTTCAATGGTTCTTCAGATGTTCATTAGATTATTATACCTTCCTAAACACTGTTGTAGGGTTATGGTTCGAACCTTGGTGAGGGTTCTACAGTTTTAAAAGTCAAGGCTATGGAAATGAGAGTGTCTGTAGTGCAAGCAGACATACAGTAGGTATCACATAGTTTATGGAGAATATGTTCTATGTATTTGTGTGTGTGTGTGTGTGTGTGTGTGTGTGTGTGTGTGTGCGCACTTGGAGCATCTGGGAAGGATTATTCTCGTTTCTTCATGGCCTCTCTGTTCTGCCGTCTGTTCCCATCGTGAGACGTCGCAATCCTCTTAAGTGCTCGCTGTGGAGAGAGTGAATATGGAGGGCTGCTGGCACACGCTCAGATGTGTGTGTGTGTGTGTGTGTGTGTCATGCAAAATAATATGCAGAGCACTGGGGTTCCCTCTTCTGCTCTCTGTAAAACTCTAAGTGGATTTTCACCTGGGCCAGATTCCTAGATAACAACTCGTCTGCGGCTAGATGCTCTCTCTCTCTCTCTCTCTCTCTCTCTCTCTCTCTCTCTCTCTCTCTCTCTCTCTCCACGATGCTCCTCTCTTGCAGTCCAGGGCAAAATTTAGTACAATTTAAAGGTTTCTAATCTGTAATCTAATCTGGTCCTAATCCTAATCCAATTAATTTACTTTATGTATGTTTATACCTTACAGATGTGTTATTAATAACTTGATACCGCAGTAGATGTGATCGCTCCTCGGCATGCGGTATGTATAATGACAGGGTGTGTATAATGCAGCAGATGTTTTATTCCTCCTATACCACAGCAATCAGGCCTTAATGACAGTTTTTAACATTTATTAATTAACATGTTATACTTTTGTTTGTTGAGATGTATAATAATGTGGAACGTCCAACAAATGAGCTAGTTCCTGGTTTACTGATGTTACTGCATAAACAATAAACAACCACTCTTGCTCCTCCCTCCCTACATACAGTAAATACTGTACATACTCACCCTTTTCCTTCCTTGTTTCCTTATATATATTACTTCACTACATACATACATACATACATACATATACTGTACACCACATCTTTACGATTTGCTTTAATATTACCTTTCTCATCCTTCACTCCTTCCTCCCTCCCCACTGCATAAATACATACTACTTCCTTCTGTCTGTCTTTAAGTTCATTCATTCATTCATTCATTCCTAACATGCTCAGCTTCTTCCGTCCTTCTTTTATTCCTTCCTTCCTACATTCACTGATGCATAATATTTTCACATTCATTCTTTTTAAAAAAAAATTAATTCCTTTTATGCTCACTTTACTTCCTTCATTCCCCCTTCTGTTCTCACCTTCTTTCTTTTTTCCTTCCATGCTTACCCTTTTCCTTCCTTCTGCATAGACGTAATTATCTATTTATCTACTGTAGGTCCATGCTTTTTTCTTCCTTTGCTTGTTTGTTTCTTCATTCTTTCAATTCTTCCTTGCTTGCATCGCTTTTTTCCTTCTTCCTTCCTGACACGCTTATGTAAATACTATTTATGTAAAATGCATGCCAATTTCAAGGCGCAATTAGCTCAAAAGGGGGCGGAGTCATCTTTATAGCCTTATTTCCTTTCCATTTGTAATTTCACTCTGCAGGCAGTTACACGCTGTGAACATGACACACTGCTCCTTTAACAAGTTCACAAACTCCGCCTCCCAGCCGAACTCCACTGTTCATACAGCACACGCGAAATTCATACAAGAGTGCTATTATGAGCCCCATGCCTGCAGGTCCGGGGCGTAGTGGCCCTCAGCCAGACGGAGAGAAACGTTCCAGAAACTTCGGCACAGAGCAGAAGATGGGAAAGCCATAAACTCATCCCCAAAGCTCCACGCGGCTCGGTTTCTCTCCGCGGCTTCAGAAGGCCTTCAGATTTATAGCACGAGACCTGCGATGAGGCTCAGAGGCTGAGAGCTGCACGTCACATGCAGTTAAATCAAACTCACCTCCATCCTACAGACGTACTTAAACTTTAGTCCTGCTCAGACCTGACAGCTTTTTACACACAAAGGTCTCAGGTTGGGACTCATCCATGGTTCTGAAATAGAAATAAAAATTCATAAATATAAATTGATATTTATATTAAATGATTTTTATTATGAGATATCAATTGACCTTTTTTCCTTTACCACCTACTTATTTAAACTACTTACCTGCTTCCTTCTTTTCTTCATTCCGTTCTAAGTGATCTACTTCCTTTTTCCTACTTCCTTTCCTCCTTACGTACAGTATGTATACATACTACTTACTCATTTGCTTATTTACCTAGTTCCATTGTACTTCCCCTATTTGTTCCTTCCTTCCTTCCTTCCTTCCTTCTTTCCTTTCTAAAATAATTTCTCTAACACTAAACGTCGACACGTTCAGCTTGACGTTTCTGAAGCACATGCTTTCTCACTAACTGTCACTCAGTTAAGGACACTCAGTTACTCTCCTCGGTTCAAATCCAAACTTTATGGTGTATCTGATTGGCGCGCATGAAATCAGATTCCAATCCGACTCAAACCACATCTGAAAACATCTGTATCAGCTTAATCCGCTGTAGGGAACAAGAGGAGGGGGACAGACAGCAGAAATAACAGGTGGAAGGTTCGGTACGTATGTGTGTGTGTGTGTGTGTGTGTGTGTGTGTGTGTGTGTGTGTGTGTGTATAAACGATGAGCTGTACTGATGTGTCCCAGCTGTTCTGGGTGCAGACAGAGAGGGGTCAAAGACATGTCCAGTTTAGCACAGATGTTTCATCTTAAACAGAGAGAGGGAGAGAGAGAGAGAGAGAGAGAGAGAGAGAGAGAGAGAAGGGCAGCAAGAGGACAGAGACAAATCTCTCTTTCTGTGGATGTGTATGTGTGTGTGTGGGGGGGGTGCGTGTGCGTGTGTGTGTGTGTGTGTGTGTGTGTGTGTGTGTGTGTGTGTGTGTGTGTGTGTGTGTGTGTTTGTGCGTGTGTGTGTGTGCGTGTGCGTGTGGGTGTGGGTGTGTGTGTGAGCAGGAAGTTCAGCTCACACACAGGTTACCAGTTCAGGAGACAGATCAGGAAGCCCCCATTTTGCCCAGCATGCTATTCTCACCAGGACGTTCTGCAAGTCATCCAGCATCCTGCTCGGCCCATCAGTGTCCCATTCATCTTCTCAGCGTCCAGGTTATCTCCTCAGTATCTTCCTTGTCCCCTCAGCATCCTCCTTGTCCCCTCAGTGTTTTTATTGTCCCCTCAATGTCCTCCTCGTTCTCTCAGGATTCACCTTGTGTCCTCGGCATCCTCCTTGTCTCTACGGCATACTCCTTGTCTCCTCGGCATCCTCCTCATCCCCTCAGTGTCTTTCTTGTCCATTCAGCATCCTCCCTGTCCCCTCAGTGTCTTTCTTGTCCCCTCAATGTCCTCCTCGTCCTCTCAGGATTCACCTTGTCTCCTCGGCATCCTCCTCATCCCCTCAGTGTCTTTCTTGTCCCCTCAGCATCCTCCTTGTCCCCTCAGTGTTTTTATTGTCCCTTCAGCATCCTCCTTCCCCTCAGGGTCTTTCTTGTCCCCTCTGCATCCACCTTATGTTCTCCGCTTGCATCATATCCCCTCAGCATCCCCATCATACTCTCATCATACTCCTTATCCCATCAGTGTCTTTCCTTTCCTCTCAGCACCTTCCTCATTCCCTTAGTGTCCACCTTGTCTCCTCAGTGTCTTTCTTGTCCCCTCACTGTCTTTCTTGTTCCATCAGTGTCTTTCTTGTCCCCTCACTGTCTTTCTTGTTCCATCAGTGTCTTGCTTGTCCCATCAGTGTCTCTCTTTTCCCATCAGCATCTTCCTTGTCTCCTCAGTGTCTTTCTTGTCCCCTCACTGTCTTTCTTGTTCCATCAGAGTCTTGCTTGTCCCATCAGTGACTCTCGTCTCCCATCAGCATCTTTCTTGTCCCCTCACTGTCTTTCTTGTTCCATCAGTGTCTTGCTTGTCCCATCAGTGTCTCTCTTTTCCCATCAGCATCTTCCTTGTCTCCTCAGTGTCCTTCTTGTCCCCTCAGTGTTTTACTTCTCTCCTCAGCATCCTCGCCATCTCCCCAGAGTCCATTTCATCTCCTCAGCATCCTCCTCGTCCCTCTAGTGCCCTCCTTGTTCCGCTCATCATCCACCTGTCTGCTTGGCATCTCAGTGTCCCGTCAACGGCCTCCTCGTCTCCTGAGCATCGCCCTCATCTCATCAGCATCCTCCTGGTCCCCTCAGCGTGACTCTGACCAACAATAATCCACATTTCTGCTGGTTAAACAAACAAGCCGTCTGCGTGTGTTTGGAGAAGCGAGTCCTGATTTAGAGAGACGCAGACGAGAGCCAGAAACACAGTTGTGAAATTTCCCCTGCGCTGAAATATTCTCCAAAGGAGCGAAAAAATAAGCACAGGGGTCAACTGCCCGAGAGGAGTGAATCATACAGCTGCTTTATTCACGCATTCTCTCTCTCTCTCTCTCTCTCTGTCTCATTCTGTCTCTCTCTTTGTGCATGTCTGTATGTTTTTGTCTGTTGCTTTTTCTCTTTCTTTGCATCTCTGTCTGTCTGTTTGCATATTTTGTTTCTGTTTGTCTGTTTCTCTTTTTCTTCTCTGTTTCTTTGTCTCTCCCACTCCATTTTGTTGTCTGTCTTTCTTTTCTCCTTGTCTTTGCATCTCTCTCTCTCTCTCTCTCTCTCTCTTAATTCATCAATTCATTTAGATTTCATTTAGTGAGCTTTAACCGATACAACAGTTACAACTTATTCCAAAACTTCTCTCTCTCTCTCTCTCTCTCTCTCTCTCTCTCTTGTTCTCTCTCGTTCTCGCTCTCTGTCGAGGTCAAGTGTTAAAAATTCCCTCAGGATTATAAACACAATCCATATCCAGCTGACAGAAAGTTTTTCAGCACGCACTCGTCTGTCTGTTTAAAGTGACGTGTCATTTCCTTCCTGAGTGAACAACACGCTCTGCTCAGATTGAATGTGTGTTTACAGCTCGGGGGTTTCTGCCTCACTCTCACACACCATTTACCCTCCTGATCAGGAGTCTGAATACAGACACAACACACACTTCTTATCAGACAGACAGACAGACAGATAGATAGACAGATAGATGGATAGATAGATAGATAGATAGAACTATAATAATAGAATAGAATAGTTACACACATAAAAAGTAAAACACACACACACACACACACACACACACACACACACACACACACACATCTCAGCCTTTGACATTTGACCCTAAGAGGCGAAGAGGAGCAAGACTGTTGGAGCCAAAGGAACAAGAAGAAGGCATAATGTACATCCTGTACACACACACACACACACACACACACACACACACACACACGCACGCACGCACGCACGCACATACACAGAAATGCACACACACACACACACATACACACACACACACACACACACACACACACACACACACACACACACACACACACACACACACACCTGTGTGTGTCGATCAGCATGGGTTATCTCTCTATGACACCAGAGGGAGGAGAACAGAGAGAGAGAGAGAGAGAGAGAGAGAGAGAGTATACTGTAGAGTGGGGACTATAACACCTGTTCACTCAAGCAGATGTGAGTAGGATGGGGGAACCAGGCTAAAAAAACAGCTCTCCATTTTGGAAATGGCTGTTACACACACACACACACACACACACACACACACACACACACACACACACACACACACACACACACACACACACACGCACACACACACACACACACACACACTGAAAACCCTCAGCTCTCCTGCCAAAGCACTTACATGCCCTGCATCGAGTTACACTGCAGTGTCACTGACATGAGAACATGAATAGTAAGCACTCTCCCACTATGCCTATTAAAACTCCCCTGCATGTGCCACACACACACACACACACACACACACACACACACACACACTGCAATTGCTCACATAGCACACATAACCATCTTCCTTCTGCTTCATATACATAAAGAATCTTTTTCATATTTCAAGCCTAACTCACACACACACACACACACACACACACACACACACACACACACACACACACACACACACACACACACACACACACAGTGAGGAGTGTATCGGTTTCTCTACACTGAGGAAAAAACTGCTTTCCCTACAGCGAGACTAAATACAGCACGAACCTAAGAGTAGAACTGTTCAATAAAAACGTGTGTGAGGACATTATGGACATGAAGGAAAGCATTATCAAAGCTGTCCTTAGGAAACCTTACTCTATCAGTGGAACATTAGAGCAAAAGTAGTTTAATGGTTTTATGATTCGCCACCAGATACAAGAATCATACGACCCCTAGTCCCCCCCCCCCCAACTACCCCCCGCCCCCGTCCCACCCTAGACAAGCAGATTTACCCTGTTGTCAGTAGAAGGTTTTTTAAATCTCATGACTACTTTGGAAGCCTTTAAGTCATCCTCGTGAATTTTAGATATTACTAATTACTTTTATATAGATGCTACAGTATGACTTTATACACTATGATAATTTATAATGATAAATTAGTCCTGAAGACATTTAGGGCTTTCACACGTCCTGAAGAAGTCCCTGACAGGTCTCCAGTATGTATGGTCTTGCAGTTCGGTCTGTCCCTACTGGGATGCTCAATTCAATTTAATTTAATTTAATTTAACTGCTCTTGCATAGCGCATTTAACAATGGTTTGATAGAAAAATACATTTAACATTAAAAAATATAGATATATATATACAGTAGATATATTTGTCTATTAGTCAAGAGGCAACATTGGAGGAAAAAAAAAAAACTCCCTAAGAAAACATGAGGATTCATGATCTTTTCGTTACGTTTCACATCCCTTTATCAAATGACATCATCAAGCACCTCCTGCACACTAAGCACATGATTAGCATTGTTAGCATTGATCTTGTGAAACAAATACAATACGGGCTGCTGCTGGCGGTGATGTTATTGCAATTGTTCTTAGAGGTGTTCTTGTTAGTTACTTGATGTTTGCTTTTTCCAGATAGAATTTCTATCTGCAAGTCCTTGGTTTCCACTATTCGCAGGAAGACTCTGTTCATTTGGGATAACAGGCAGGAAACCACTAAAGAGACCTGCCTAGCCTCCTCAAGAAAGAATCACAAACTAAAGATGATTCTTATATGCAGCAGCCTTTTGTGCAAAAGCATCTTAGGCCCTTTGAGGTAGAAGCTTGTGCAAGACAATACTAATGTTCTGTTTATTCCACGTAAACTACCATGGATTACATTTTAATGAAGAACCAAGCCTATATCCCATTGGGGGCTAGCATGGGATCTAGCCCCTGGTACTGCCCTTATAAGCTCATGGAAGATGCTATACTGTACCAAAAGATCCTTTGGTTCTGTCTGGACCCAAATGTGCAGCATTTCTGAAGGAGACCCTACAGAGCACCCTCTGTTTCACACTGTACAGCAGTTTTTAGACCATCCAATCCTCAGTTAGATTCAAAGTGCTTCCTTGGATAAACTAAGGCTGGTCTACTGGGTGGTGGATGCCATCACTATAGCCTATATTTGGGTCAGAAACCAAGCTCTCAAGATCTCCTCCAATTTTCTACCCAGTGGCATCTCCAAACACCTTTCCAATCAGTTTTATGGTGTGTTAATTCATCATCATTGTCAAGTTCATGTGTTTGTCATTATTCCATGGAATTACTTCCTGGTTCTAACCCTTGGCTGTTTTCTCATTTTTGTGTATAGGTTAAGCTTGTCTGTTTCTGCATGCCGTTACTGCAGACTCTGTATAATGTAACAGATTTTTGAAGATAATGGATGATGAGAAAACTATTTAAAAAAACATTTTTTTTCTTAGGTTCAATCTCACTTGCTGAACACCCCCTTCTCCTGTTTCCTTCTCTGTGCACGTTTATCAGATGAACAATTGAAAGTACAGTCAGTACTTTTTAGGAGATGTTAACAAACAACCAAAAAGCTGACCCTCTAACACTACAATCCCAAGAGCATGGGATTTCTTGACAGGGAACACGATCCACAGGGATCCTCTATGTCTTGATTGGTTGGTTGTCGGTGGTCCACCTAGTCATTTGTTTTTACAGAGCCTGGGCCTAAACAGAAACCAGAAATCAAAGTGTTTTATTGTGCCTAAAATATTTACCAATTACAAAGAAATGCTCTGTTGACCCACATGACCTTAATGAAGATGTGTAGTACATGCTGTGCTAATAAAGATGCACATAAATTTGTTGTTTTGTGGCATCACTACGCATACCAATAAATTTCCAGCAATGTTTCGCAAATTTATCCCCCTCCTGTAGCCAAACTGTGATCAGAAGAAGAGAGGCTGGAATGTGTGATTGTGTGCGTGCCCATAAAGAGCGAGGGATAATGGGAAAGGAATGTGTGCCGGTGCTGGAGGAGCTCCATGGAGCCTGAACACAAACCGCAGCACACAAAAAAGCAGGCACACAAATCAGGCTCTGGGCCCACACTCGTTCTCCCTCTCCCCTTCTAGCTTTCTTTCTCTCTTCCTGTGCCGACCTACTGGAGTCGGCTGTTGATGTTGGCCGTGTGCCCCTTTCGGAAGAAGCTCGCACTGATCCCTCCTTCCATTCTCTGTTCGTTCTCCCTCTCTCACAGTCAGTTGCCGGGGTAAATACTGACGACTTGATGCTGTCTGTGGAAAATAATCCCAGCGTCCTTTAGTCGGTCCCCCCAAGCTTAGATCAACATTTCTATACACATGCAAAAAACAAAAAAAAACCTTTAACAAACCCTAGACCGTGCTTCTTAAGTTTCCATAAAGTGACAGGTTGATTTTAGAGAGATCTCAACTTCAGGGACAACGTGTGAAGGATTTTTGGATTGGACAGTGTTAAATTGTGGTTTAACAAAAAGGCATGCGACAGACTTCAGACGAAGGGTGATTTCTATCCTATAACATACTATACTTTACTCCATGAGAGTTCGACGTGTAGCACAACGTTGTGGTTTTTTTTTGTCACATTAGATTCATAACTAACCACTCCCTCATGCTCACATTAAAGTAAAACCTAGTCTGAAGGAGATATAATAATTTACAGTATATAACATTATAGTATTTACGTATACCTACACTCTTAAAAATTCATTCTCAAAGTTTAGAATGGTTAATGGATTTAACTTGGAATCCTTTCAGAAAAGATCTGTTGTAAGGCTCCACCCAGAATCTTTAAGTAGACTTTCAGATGGATATGATGAACAATTATGATGCCAACAATGCAAAAAAAAAAAAAAAAAAAAAAAAGCATTATTAAGATGTCAGGTAATGCAAAAGTTGGCACTAGCTTGATGATTTCCCCGTGAATTTTTGCTAAAGTTGAACACTTTTATGTAGTTTTTGCAATTCTTTTTTGGAGCATTCAGTCCATTTGGTGAAATGTGGAAGTTGTTTCTGAGATCAAAAGCAGACCAGAGAAGTGATCTGGTGATCTGTTTCTTTTGAAAACGGTGGTCTGGTACTCGCTTGGACAAAACCATTTGGTATTGAAGCTCTCAGTACTATATACAGAGTTACAAGATTGGTCACATTATTCATGTTATTTCCTGTTAAAGTTTTGTGATGGTGGGTTAAGTGTAGGGCTAGTGTACTGTGCATTATGAGTGCATTATATTTGCAATGTGCAAATATATATATATATATATATATATATATATATATATATATATATATAAATATATATAAAAGATTTATGCTTAATTAAGAAATTAATAGTGTTCATTCCTACTGTAAGTCCATGAGTCCGGGAATGATTTTGACTAGAATTATAGAGTTGAAGATTGACCTCTAGTTAATTAGCTGCATTCTCACACAAGTGTTTTTTATCCAAGTGTGTGAGGGCACTCTGCATCACCAGAGCAATGTCATCATCAGTTACCTGAAAACTACCTTGAAAATCTGTGGGTTGAAAAGTGAAATATGAAATTGCATAATTAAGCCATAGTTCTGAATAAATTCATGTACTTCAAAGCAAACTTATGATTATCTGCCCTTCTCCCAAATGGACCTAGAAACAGTCCTGGGTGCTGACAGAAATATGGTGAAAAATCCCTTTTAAAGAGTTCCCCAAGAACCTAGAAAAATGCACAGTTGCGTAATGTTAAAACAACTTAATAGGGCCTAATACTGAACCATGAGGGACACCTCTATTAAAGAACAAAAGAGCGAGAAAAATATTACGTTGAACTCAAATGGAGAACAAATGCTCTAAGTCAAAGCAGATAAAGATGTACGGGTTCAAATGGGTTTTTCACATTCCCTTTGCAAAACATTCTGAATGTCTATGTTAAAAGAGAACTGTGGGCTGTAACTAAAATCCAAAGTCACTGGAAGGCCACCACAAGATGTACACATCACAAGTAATCAAATACGGAAGAGTGTCACAATGATGCTTTGATATACATCCAAAGCAATGCTGCCTTAAATCAGCTTTAATCTAATCTGACATGTTTCCTTTTATCATCTGGAATAATTTTTCTTTTCTTTTCTTCTGCTTGAAAAAGAGACAAAAGAAGCTGTTAATGTAGTAACTGCCAACACTTTAACATGAATGTATATGAACCCAGACTTCAAACAGGCAAGATAAGAAGGCAAGAGAGTGAAATATGGTGGCCACAAACGCTCTTGGCATTATATCGCAGATTGGGAGGAGTACAGCCACTGTTAGGGTCTCTGTGGATTTCTTTTCATGATGCGAATATGATATAATGCACACATAAACTTTTACGTCTCTCTAGAAAGAATTTAAAGGCAGTTCTCTTTTACTGTTGCATTCATAACATTTTACTGACTTCCATTGGTGGGCAATTACATAATTCCTGTACTTGAGTAAAAACAAAGATGTCCCAGGTCAAATATTACTTAAGCAAAAGATGTTCGACATTTACATTATTGGTAGAGAAAAAGTACAAAAAGTACTTACCTTCAAATTTACTTGCGTATTAAAATTACAGAACATGTATTACCTCATTGTAGCCTTTAAGTGATATTAAAATCTCTCTTTTTCTGTAAAATTGTAAACTGTAAACATGCTGTTTTCATCGCTGCCCGAAACCAGGAAATTAGGTACAATGGTCAGCAGGTGCCGATTTTACAAATAATTCTCACAGCTGTGGTGAGGTACCGCAATGTCATGCACAAATGTAGTAAAATAGAAAGTACAGGTATTTTCTTTAGCATGTAGTGGAGGAAAAACAAAAAGTATCCACTAATAAAGCTCACTTACTCTCTCTCGCTCATAGTCTATACCACTTAATTCTGTGTAGAGGGTTAAGGGGGGACAGGGTGCCAATCCATCGCAGGGCACATACACACACACTCACATGCTTATTCACACACTATAGCCAATTTTGGGAACGCCAGTTAGCCTAATTTGCATGTCTCTGGCTGTGGGAGGAAACACGCCAAGCACAGGGAGAACATGCAAACTCCTTGCACACAGACCCGAAGCGGAAATCAAACCCGGAGGTTCAAGGTGTTCCAAGTGCTACCCACTATCATCATCATCATCATAGTGTTGGTCCATTGCATCTCGTCATTACTACGTCATGCATTTTAAAACGATGCACTCTTACCATAGACATCTGTTAAACTTAATTCATAAAAATGTCGCCTCATTATACTGTATCATTCCTATCTTTGAGACGCTGTGGGCCACAGACGTTTTTTGCTTGGTGAGGAAGAAAAGTTGTGGCCTGCATGACCTGCCAGTTCCTGGTCCATTACAAACCACTCACACATCCCCACAATGTCAACACTTTCCTTGCAGCCATGCCCGTCCAAACCTTCACCCACACACATGTACAGAAAAAAAAACCCTTCCCAAGGCTGAGCTCCAAACTCTCTCTCTCTCCCTCCCTCTCTCTCTCTCTCCCTTACTTTCATGACAGAATCTAAAGCAGCAGACATGGGGCTATAAGTTTAAGAGCTAACCCCAAAACCCACTTGATGTAGGAAAAAAAAAAACATTTGGCTACAGTTTAGGTTCTTTTTCAGTCTCCGTGCTCTATTCAGGGCTGTCCTCATAGCAGGACACAAAAGACAAGAGCTGCCAGGCTGAGCTTCTCATAGGAGACGTGGGAGGGAGGGCGGGAAAGAGAGAGAAGACAGGGCCAGCTGGGAATGGCCACTCAGCCAAGTTTAGTCAAATGTAGTGACATCAGTAGAAACACACTGCCCTCATGAGTTCTGTCTCTGGCCAACATGGGGTCATATCTAACAGAACAGAAAGATGGATCCTTTCTTATGTATTATGTGTTGAGATCTGCAAGTTGCTACTTTACACATTCTGGAAGCCAAAAACATCCTATTTCTGTATGCCGACAAGCTCCCACTGCTGCCTTGCTAAGGTCAACTAGCTCTGTGTCGTTTGCTATGCAGTTTTCTTTAAGGTCATATGTGTCCTATCCTGAGTTCTACAAGCTCCTTTTCCCACCAATCAGAGACTCAGTTTCTAATATTATTTTCTTATGCAATCCTAAGGTCTGCAAGTTAGACCATCTTAAGGTATCCGCTCATATCCATGCGGTCCAGAAGCCTCTACCTCTGTAACCCTGGGAGCAACCAGCTCCTGCTTTCCTAAATGCTTTCCTTTGTCCCACCAGCTACTATTTCGACTATCCTAAAGTCAACAAGTTCCTAATGCAACCAACCTGAAACACATCAACTTCTACTCCTGCTTCTCTGAGGTCTACACCACCTTCTCAACCAATCCTGAAGTCCACCAACTCCTACACCTGCCATCCTGATCCACAAACATCTACTTCTACAATTGCGAAGGTCAGAAACTCCTACTCCTGCCATCCTGATCCACAAACATCTACTTCTGCAATCACAAGCATCACAAACTCCTACTCTTGCCATCCTGACCCATGAAGATCTACTTCTGCAATTCTGAGGGTCAGAAACTCCTACTCCTGCCATCCTGCCATCCACAAGCTACTACTCTTGCTATCATGATGCCCCTCAAGCTTCTACTTCTGCAATCGCAATGCTCCCAAACTCCTACTCCTGCCATCCTGCCAACCACAAGCTACTACTCTTGCTATCATGTCCCCCAAGCTTTTAACTTTATCACCCTGAGATCCACAGTCTCCTAGTACTGCTATACTAAGGTCTACTTGCTGTGTGTTTGGCTATCATTAGGTGAATCACCTCCTACTCATGTCATCCTGAGGTACACACCACCTACTCCTGCGATCTCAAAATCCACACCATCTTCTACCCCTGCCAACCCTAGACCCACTAGCATCTATTCTTGCCAGCCTAAGATCTACAAGCTCTGTATCTGGCCATCCTGAGGTGAATAAGTTTCTACCCCTGCCACCTTGAGGTCTACACCACCTACTCCTGTGAACCTGAAGTCAGAAAAAGCTTCTTGTTATTTTAAGATCCTATACTTGACAAGAGACCACAACCTCTTAATACTAAATTCATAAAGCATACAATCTTCAACCTCTGCCACTGCACTGATCTCTGTCCGTTTTTCTTGATTTCCCTGCCATATTGAGCTCTACCAGCTTAAATTTTCCATCCTGAGGCTTCATCCTGCCACCTCAAGCTACTAGGTACAGCACCACACATGTATACCTTCACACTGTCGGCTGTGACAGCGTGTACAGAAAGTTCAACGTTGTCATTTAAACTTGTGTTCAGTGGGATAACTGCACCTTATACGAGCACATGCCCACAATTTCACACAAAACCACTCTTTTTATTCTTGGTAATGAAATACACAGTGAAGCCTTTCATCCTCTTAAATCTCTTCTTTCCTCACACCTCGTTAAATCTGTCTCTCTCCAATATGAACACAGATTCGGACAAGCCCCTATGATGGATTTACAAGATTGACAACCTGTGCAATTAGTTTCAAATTCCGTACCATGGTTTTCAACTTACCTTGGCTTCTTTTTCTCTCTAACACATACACACACATACACACACACACACGCACACACATATAACCTCTCTATCCTGCTCCATCTGACTCATGTGGCTGTATGAAGCCAATAAAACCAGTCTTATAAAAAGAAGAAATAAAATGAACAGCAGTGGTTCTTTCCAGAGTCTCCAGTTTTATTTCTCGTCACCTCTTTGCCTGTGCTTCTTCAGAACGAGGACTTCTTCTCCAAACTTTCTCTCCTGGAGCCTGTATGGCTAACTACAGAAACAGAGTCAAAATTGTTTACATAGACACTGACAGTAAGGTCTACTGGACAAATATGAGGCAATCATAAACAGCTCCAGTGATCTTTTGTTTACATAAGTGTTTTACACATTCTCCTCATGTTCTCCATTTTCCTCCCAGTAGGTTGGTACATGCTGCTAAATTGCTAACGTTAGTGTGTAAATGTGCATGTGTGGTGGCCTGTGATGCATTGTCATCCCCGCTGAGGGGTGTATTCTCACCTCGGGATCCACCACAACCCTGACCAGTACATCTGCAGGTATTTCCAACCTGATAAACCAAGGATCTTTAATGTTTGTCATAATGTGGAGACCATCGGACAGTCTGGTTTCTATGTCGCCGAAAGTAGTACAACCACTAGGGGTCAGTAAGTGTTATTAATGAACATCTCTTAGAAGAATTATGCTGCTTTGGGTTGTTGTTTTGGGGATCTGAGGATTTGGGTTCGAGCCTCGCCGTTGATGGGTTGCCACACCCCATACTACCCAACCACTGCATACAGAGCCGGTCCCATTGCGATAAAATGGGAGTGTTGTGTCAGGAAGGGCATCAGGCATAATGTAAAACCTGTGCCAAGCTGTGTGCGGATCGGGTGGGTCACTGTGGCGACTCTTTGATCGGTGCAGCCGAAAGAAAGTTATAGAACAAATGTTATGATTTGTAATTCCTGACCGTCGACATAAAAAAAATAAATAATTAAATAAATAAAAAAAAAACCCACAAAACCCTTAAATTAATTCAAAACTCCCATTTGGAAATTTTGCCTACATTTGTACAGATAAGTTTTTATATTTTTGATATATTTTTTGAAAATGTTGATATTTTTTGTTCTTTTTTCTTATGTTTCTATAGGTAAGCGTACCCTTATTTTATTCCACCATTTATTTCTTGTAAAAATTTTAAGGTCACGGGCGGTCATACAAGTATTTCACTACATATCGTACTGTGTATGACTGTGTATGTGACAAATAAAATTTGAATTTGGGGTTTAGCAAATGACGTCAAATCTGCATGGCAGCTTACATCATCAGAACTAAACAAATTAGCACTTCTTAGCATTACATATTAGCGGATTAAATGTGTAACAATGACTATAAAGTTCACTGTGTTGAGAAGGAAAGTATACATCACGTGTCATAATTAGTTGGCTAGTTTGCTGCTAGCAATAGATGAATATAGAGACACTGCCTGGCCAAGCAAGGTCGAATTATTGGACTGCATCAAGAATAGAAAACAGCTAAGGAGATTTTGTGATTGGATGAATGATTGGAACTGCATTAACATACAGTAAACCCTTCAACACATCATCAAAACTTAGAAGGCTAGTGCTCAATTGTCAACTATGTGGAAGGAATGTTGTTAAAAAAAAAAAAGGACGAATGGAGATCGTTCAAATGCTTGGTGATGCTGCATGGTAAAAACAATTGCTGAATAGTGATAGCTGTTTAATAGTTAAAATAAGACCACGCAATGTGATGAAAACTCACAGGATTGGGACGAAACAGCTGTGTGTCCATAAGAAAACCATTTTTAGAGCGATGGAAAAAGGTCATGTGACCTGATGAGTCCAGATTGAGTCTATTTCAGAGTGATGGGCGTGTCAGGGTGAGAAGGGAAGCGCATGAAGAGATGCTCCCATCATGCATAGTGTCCACTGTACACGCCTCTGGAGACAGTGTTATGATCTGGGGTCGGACAATGGACAGTACGTTACAGTTAAAATGCAGCATTCGGTGCGATGTTAATGAGATGGAACAGGAACAGGTGATGTTTTCATGCATAATGCGATGCGCTCAAGTTATCAGTGGTTTTTGAATAGATTTTCAGAACATTCTAGAGTAAAAGCCACCAATAGCCAGACAGCAACGGACGATGGTGTCCAAGGTTTTTTGAATAGATCTTATAAAAATACCTTGATAGTGATTCCCAGTGATTCATGGCATGAAAACAAAAAAAATGCAGGCCTGTTGTTAGAGGATGTTTATCTCATAATCTGAAACAGCAATCACGGTTTACTGTACAGTGCGTCATGGAATCAATCCAAGACTTTTATTAGAGTCGTGTTGTACAGTGTGACTGGTAAGCATCTAAAACAGGCTTAAGCATGACTAAACAAAACCTGTTATTTAATGCATGCTGGAGATTTCATTTAAACCACAGAGCACACACACACACACACTCATTGACCAACTATGCCAAACTAGCAGGACACTTCTGGACCAGGTCTCTCTCTCTCTCTCTCTCTCTCTCTCTCTCTTTTTTTTTTCTTTCCCTGCAAGACTTTCCAAAATGCCAGACTACCGGGGCTCCACAGCCAATTAGGATTGTTTATTTAGGGCGCGGGGGCTCCTGGGCGAAGGGAAACTTTTCATCTGAGTAGCAGTGGAAACATCATGCCGGATTCCCATCCCCTCACACACACACACATACACACACACTTGTAATGTTGGTTTGGCAGCAGAGTCAGAGACAAGGGGAGATTATTAGAGGGGTGTAGGAAGAGGAAGAAGACGAAGCAGGGAGGTAGAGGCCATTTCACAGCAGGAGGAACAGAACAAGAAGAAAGAGCTTGGTGCAGAGAAACACATAAGATATTAAAGATCAATACACCGAGTTTTAACAAAGAGTGTAATGTCGCCACAGTTCATAACAACAGCGCTGCAGCAACTCTTAAATCCGATTGGTCAGAAGCTGTTGGCTGTAATACATCATTGTTTCTATGGTAACAGCTCATTCACAGAAAGCTGTATGACAGATGTGAAAAAAAAAAGTTATTATTGAACATCAAAAAACAAATATATGATTGTTGATAGAGCGAAATTCACAGAGTTTATGTACATGGGCCGTTCAAGTCAAACAGGGACTTTTGATTTTTTTTTTTTCTTTCGTTTTTTTCCCCCTCTATATAATCCCTTGCTACACTAACGCACTCATCCCAGTTTTTCTCTAGTGCTTGGACACCATCAACATTTCTCAGGACTCCGGAGCCATGATCAGACTACCTGCTTCAAGTCTGAAACCCTGGCCTCCCAGGAACCCCTTTAAAATGGTCCAAACATGTGGAAATGGCTTGGAGCGGGGTCAGGACTGCATAGCAGTGGGCTCTGAGACACCTCGGGTGGGATCGTCATTCACAGCCTTCTTTAAAACGTTCAAATGTTTTACTGCGAAGAAGAGTCTCATCATCGTACTTGAAGTAAGGTTTGCTTGAAGTCTCCTACATTCACCGGAAATGTCATCACAAGTCCCGGTTTGACTTGAATGCCTTTTGGAGCATTTATGGACGCAGTCTACAATGTCAGTATTGTGTTACAGTCCTTAAATTTTCCACCAGAGAAAAAAAAAAAGAGAGCATTTTTTTTAGCATAGCATTTTTAGGGGCTCTCAGGAACTCAGGGGCTTCTGGAAACATCTTTACTTACCCACACCACCCTTTACAGCAACCCTTGGATACGTGATCACGTGACCAAGATGTGTTTCACCATTGTATGCCAAGAACTTGCACGGTGACATTAACATGATACAATGATATGAATATTAAAGGAATTGAATATGAAAAAGAGGTAAGAATTAATAATGGTTAGAAAAAGCATCAACATAAAAATACACACATTAAATGTCAAACCTTCACGTTTGTTAATAATGTAAAGGGGCTTTATACAATACATGTAAAAAACAATGGTTCTCAATAGTCCTCCAGGGCGGAACGGTGGCGTAGTGGTTAGTAGTGATGGAAAGTTTGGATCATTGTAGCGACTTGGTTCTTCAAATCTCATTCATTGCAATGAACAAATCTTTTTTTGAGTCATTTAGTTCATTTCGTTCATTTGCTCAAAGTTTTTAAAAGGTTGTGATCTTAAAAAAATCAACTCAATATGCAACGGGCAGCTCAAATGCTCAAATGATCCCAAAGTAGACCCTTAAAGCCATGTTGAAGTTCATCATTGTTGTTGTGGTGTTTGCCACACAGATGTATAGAGTGATGTAATGACATGATTCTCTAGCCCATCGAAAATGGTTTTTTTGGCGGTTCACTATTGAACCGGCTCTGATCTGCCACTAGCACCGGACATGAACTAGCGTCTGGTTCACTTTGGTGAAAAAGGTGTATGAGTGTGTGGAGTTTAAATGTTCTCCCCATGCTTGATGGGATTCCTCAGCGTACTCTGGTTTCCTCCTATAGTCCATAAATGTTTTCAGGGGTAGCTCAGTGGTAAAGGCACTGGACTACTGATTGGAATGTCCAAGGTTCAAATCCCTCCCCCAAAGTTGCCATTGTTGGGCCATTGAGCAATACCCGTAACCTGCTCAGATGTACTGTATAATGATGAAATTGTAAGTCACGCTGGATAAGGGCATTGGCTGTAATATGATATAAGGTAGACATGTGTTATTGTACCCTGCGATGGGTTGTTACCCAAGATAGGCTCCAACCCCAAAGTGAATGAATCAAATGCTCCTCTTATGATGGTTCCTCAAATGGGTTTACTCTGCATGCTCTGGTTTCCTCCAACAGTCCAAAGACATTCAATTGGTGTTTCCAAATTGCCCGTAGTGTGTGAGTGTGTGTTTGTGCTCAGTGATGGGTTCACCCAGAGTGTATCTCACCTTGTGCCCTCAGTTACTCAGGATAGGCTCCAGGCCACCTGAGACCACAGACAGGACATTTGTATAGATAAGGAATGAATGGAAACCTCACATTCCAATGTTCCTAGGTTTGCTTACTTGTCATTTTTGTATATATATATATATATATATATATATATATAAAAAAAAAAAAAACTGTACCTATGAATAACACTCAGAGAGAGTACCTGAGGTTCCTGTGTGAGCATTAAGTAGAGCTGAGTTTGAGAAGAGAACCCGTGAGCGGCTGACAGATGGAGGGTATGAGGAGGCAAAGGAAATCGTTCGGTGTGTCAGTGACCTGTGAAAAGCGCTCTTTCACACACACTCTTAGAGTGTGTTAATGTTGGCACAGTGAGGCTGACCGCAACGGCCTACCCTGACGCCAACCTGGACGCGCATACATACTCAAGCATATGTATACACACACACACACACACACACACACACACACACACACACACACACACACACACTAACAGGACCTCTTTCAGAGACGCAAATATTAACCACAAAGCTGCTGCATGCCCTGACACACACACACACACACACACACACACACACACACACACACACACACACACACACACACACACACACATGTACCAAAACAAGACCTGGGCCTAACAAGAACTAAGAGAACTGTAAGTGTCCTAATCCCTTCTACATTTTAAGATTGAGAACTGATTGGGACAGGCACCAGCAGAATCGAGGACAGTGATTGGTCAGAAGGTCCTGATATCTTCTTTATGTCAGCGGCCCAGACAGTGCAGCGGCAAATCACAAGTTAATCCGAATGAATCCACTTGTTCTAATACATTATCGTTTCCATAGTAACAGCTCATTTATCATGACTTGTATACTGCTTCTGTGTTTTGTATCTTGTTTACTGTATATAGTTGAAAATAGCAAGTACATAAAAGTGTATTATTAAAGAGATTATGATGCAGCGGTAATAATTAGCAGGTAAAGTCGTTTTAAGATTTTAAATAAGATTTTTAATATTGAGATAATTAAATACAAAATCTAAAATAAATGAAAGTTTTCAGATAATCAATCAAAATTTTTAAGATTTTTAAATAACTAATAAAAGGTTTGATTTAAACTTCTTTTCCAAATGTAAAAAATAAATGGTGTGGGAGAAAGTTTTTGACATATTGCTGCTTCCAAAAAAAAGGGAAATATTTTATTATATTTCATATTAGTTTTTAACATTTTTATAAACTATGGATGGTGGATTTTGGGCGAAAGAAGAGGGGAAAAAAGTGGAAAAGACAGCGGAAAACAGTTCAATTCAACATTTCAATGGTGGCAAAATGTTGACACTATTTTGTGCAGTGGGGAATAGTGTGTGTGCACACGCACACACACACACACAGATAAACTTTTCTACTCACATGTCTACTATCAAGGGTTAGGTAGGACAGCTCATACATGTACTGTACACACTCACACACACACACACACACACACACACACACACACACACACACACACACACACACACACATTTCTCTAGTCATATGTTTACTTTCCAGGGTCAGGCTTGGTATAGAAGCTCAAACATGTATATGTCAAAAAATGTATATGCTTAAAAAAATTACTTTTTCAAAACATCATCAAAATACTAACACAAAAGCTATATTTTTTTCTAGTATTTTTTCACTTCCCTGTGTCAATAATAACAACAATCAATGTTTTTTTTTAAGGTTTAAAGACCTCTACCAAACGGTTGAGATGTCACTTCATGGTAAAAGTTTTGATAAATCAAGAAAATCATAAACAAGAAAAATCTGAAAATGTTACATGCTCACACCCACACACATGCTCACACCCACACACACCCACACACACACACACACACACACACACACACACACACACACACACACACACACACACACACACACAATTCTCTAGTCATATGACTACCTTCCAGGGTCAGGTTTGGTAAAGAAACTCATACATGTACTCACACACACACACACACACACACACACGCACAGTCCTATAAGAATACACGAGTGGTCGTAAAGGTCGCAGCCAGACTACAGTCTGTGAGATGTAATGTTTTACACTTCAGCTCTTAATTCATGAGCGTAATGCGGCTGCATGTTTTACTGATCAGCGCTCACATCAAACACATCTCTCTCGCTTTGTAATGGATAACACACGGCTTCCTGACGGGATAATCGCTCCCGCTGGATCACCGCACAGACTCTCTGACTTGCTCTCTGTCTGTCTCTCCACTTTCGGCCGACTAAATCCTTATTACCTCTTACATAAATCCCAGCGGCTCTTCCGCGCTTACACACTCCTGTTCTTGACGGGAAGGCCATCGCTCATGATCATGAATTTCGGCATCTCTTTTTTTAAGCAGACAGAAATAAAAATAAACGTCGCCTGACATCGTCATGAATCAAAAACGGCACTTTGTAGCAGTCAGTAAGTTTTACGGCACGGGGAAAATCCTCAGCGCAGAAGAGTTTCAGATTTGTAGTTTCTCAGTAACATGAGGACCTTCATGAGAGAGAAAAGAAAATACGGAGGTGAAGACAAGGATGATTACGGCTCTTTAAGACATATGGACTAACTTATGTTCTACGGCATTAAACACAACTACAAACTGATAAAAGTCATTCTCTAAGAAATACAATTTGTCATTATTGTCAAATCAACACAAATAAATCACTTCAGGGTTTATTTGTCACAGGAAAATGATCAACTTTGATGTGGTAGCTGTCACTCTGTCCGCTTCGTTGTACCACTCCATTATTGATTGTTTTCCTCTAACACTAAAACACTGAGTGATTAATGTTGCTTTACATACTTTTTTAACATAACAATGCTTGCTTCATGTTTGTTCTCTTGTTCTCTTTAGTTTTGTAAAAAAAAAAATGGATATACTTAAAAAAAAATTTAATCAAAAGCTATATTTTTTTCTAGTATTTTTTTCACTTCCCTGTGTCAATAATAACAACAATCAATATATTTTTTAAAGACCTCTACCAAACGGTTGAGATGGCACTTCATGGTAAAAGTTTTGATAAATCAAGAAAATCATAATCCCCCCCCCAAAAAAAAAATCTGAAAACGTTACCAAAAAAATTGTGGACATTAGATCCACTTTATTTCTTATAAAGAAATTAGATGATTACATCATGCAGTATTTAAAAAGTCACGACATGTCAACTTTTAAGGCCAGTCCTGGAGGGTCATTGTGTCCAGCACTGTTTGTAATTCACCAATATTTAACCACACCCACTGAAACTAGTAATTAATAGATTAGTTGAATCAGCTCTTTTTAACCTGCTCTGTTGATAATCCCTGATTTAGTTTTTTTTTTTTTTTTTTTTAGCATAGTTTTCCTCAACCGTGTGGTAGAGATGGCTCAATCAGGTTCAATCAAGTTCAGCACCGTTTTCTCAAAATCTGTGCTACCATAAAGTTGAGAAGAATGTTGAAGGGATAAAGGAACAAAAAAGTGAAAAATAACTCCTGACTCAAGATGTTTCTCTGTGTCTCGACTGATGGAGCTCAGACCTAACTATTTCTTTCCAAACTTTAAAGACAATCCAAACCATACAGTAACTACTGCATTTTTTGTAGCGCCTCTTTCCCTGACATCATCACCGCAGTGTGTGTTTGCATGTTTCTGTCTCTTAGAACAGCCCTGAGGTTTTGGCCTGCTCTGATCATGCATGTGTGTGTGTGTGTGTGTGTGTGTGTGTGTGTGTGTGTGTGTGTGTGTGTGTGTGTGTGTGTGTGTGTGTGTCCAAGGACAGCCTCAGCCTTGTATTATGGTTGTGGTCTGGCAGGCATTCCCTCTCTCCTCATTTGTAAACACACACCTCCTCCATCACAGCCATCAGAGAGCCGCTGTCCTCACGTCAGGAAGCTCTCTGACCTCATCACATCCCCGAGAGCGACACAGGAGAGGATGGAATCAGAGAGACGGACAGGAAAGAACAGAAAACAAGCCACGCCGAGACGCCAGTGATGAATTACGATCTGTAATCCTGTCTTGTGTGTCAGGGCGAAGGTGAGCGCGCTGATTGGAGAGACTAACAGCAAATAAAGATTCCACAGAGGCCAAGCTCTGGCTTTGGAATTAGTGCAAGGGAAAGAAAAGGAAATAAGATATGCGTGAATTATAATCTGATGCCGGTTTCAACATTTCTAATTCAAGGAAGGGTTACAGTATTATGAAGTCTGTAAGTCTTCAAGGAATTAAAAGTGAAGCTTTTACTGAACTCCGGCATGTTCTGCAAGGAACGATTTTTATCACGATAAAGCTGCCATGGACAAAACTGCAAACTGCTAAAGATGCCATTGGTTATGAGGTAAAAGCGACCCCAGATCGTAACACCGTCTCCAGAGGCTTGTACAGTGGACACTATGCATGATGGGAGCATCGCTTCACAAGCTTCCCTTCTCACCCTGACACGCCCATCACTCTGGAACAGACTCAGTCTGGACTCCTCAGGTCACATGATCTTTTTCCATCGCTGCGATGTGAGTTCTCATCACATTGTGTGCTTATGGAAATTAACTTATTTTCACTATTATTAAACATAGCTCTGGTTTCTACTGGAGATTTTTTCTGCGACGCAACTTCAAATCAAATCCCCAAGCGTTTAAGTGATCATGTTTATTTATTTATTTCATACCACAATTCTTTTGTGAAGCTGTGGATTCAGCTCTACCCCTCCAGGTTTTTAATAATGTATCGGACAGTTCTTGACACAATTTCAGTCATTGTAATGTTTTATTTGCTTGATGCAGTCCAATAATGTGACCCTTCGGAAATGATGGTGACTTTTCGCCGAGGCAGTGTATTTGTACATTTAGATCCGATGCAAACTCTTGGATGGGATGTCTGGCTATTTTTAATGAGGTGACTTTTTGGGCATTTTTTTTCGAAATAGACAAAATACGGTATACATTCCACTAAATTTATACTGATTTATATGGATTTAATAATCTATCTTTAAATAAGTAACTTTTTTTTTTTTTTTTTTTAAATAATTTTTTATTTTATTAATGCTGAGTGCTATAAGTGAATTTTAATGCGCTGGAGTCGGTTTAAGACAAAACGTTATCTTTATCCGATCTACTTTTTCGATTTCTCATCTGCAGGGAGTGTATTTGTCTGACGATGAAAGACGTAAACATATTGTAAACTTTTCTATTTCCTCTCTTTCCCATTGATTGTAATGAGATGAAATGACAATAGTACAAAATCTTGCCATGAACGAGGTACGTTTTGTACGATTTCTTCATATTTAGCTTCAAACCAGTGGAAGCCCACAACATATATTTAAATACATCTTGCAAAATTACAGTTTAAAAAAATGAAGGTGTTAATCATGACATGAAACAATAATATCACTGATTACATTAAAGCTCATCATCATCATTTTAGCTTTAACCTTTGAATTTTTTCCACTCTTTTCTCGTACTTACACTAGTTAGGTATAAATGCAAGAACATTTTCTTTAGATTTCTTACAACTATTTTAACAAACTGCTCATATGAGTTCATCAAAATGATCCTACTCACAGTACCGACTCTTTTACAAACAAAACATAATTAGTTCGCACCTTTGGGAAGCTCTGTCGGTTCCAGTCTGCAGTGTTTATCACAACAGCGTCACTCAAGGGAAACTCAGCTCAAACATCAGAGCCTGGGTATAGCGCCACGCCGTGTTCATCAGTATTACACACTGATACAGATTTTTTTTTAAATAAAAAATTTTAATCATGCAAAACAAAACAAAAACAAAAAAACCCTGCATACCAATCCCTTGAACATTATCTTTACTCTATTTCATTACAGTTGAAGCTCCACATGAACGACACTGCTGCCCCCTTGTGGTGCAACATGAAGAGGTGCTTTGTTGTCATCTCCATGGCAACAGCTTACAGGTAATTCCTTACCTGTTCTTCGTTCATTAAAGAACTAAGGAAGCACCAAAAGGAAGAGAAGAATCGAGTTTTCATCTCAACCATGAACTCTTCGGCCTTTTCCAGGTACGGCTCAGTCTGAATTATATATGATGAATGTATATAATGAATGATGTACTGTATAATGACGATGAAATGATTAGATGTTGAAATATGCATCATATACAGTATTTTACTACCTCACGGGCACTTTTGCATTCTCGAAGGAGAAGCAGGCTGAATGTATTAAATAGGAAGTTTTAAGCATGATTATTATTGTATTCGTATTAGATAATACTCTGCATGATATACAACTGTAGTGTTAGTGTATTAATATTCAATTCCATCTTGTATATTTAAATGATCCGTTTAATATATCTGAAGTCTGGCACCAGATCCTTAACATCTGCATTTCTGCAATTCAACGTCAAATAAAATAAAATAAAATAAACTCGACAAGCCACATGGATTGTTCTTTATTTGAATGTCTTTGGTTATCTATTAAACCTGAGCGATATGAGCAGTAAAGCACGCCATGTTGTGCTGTTATAGGATACTAATCCAAGGCAGGTGGTGTAACAAAGCAGTGTTACTGTTACCACACTCAAGTTGATGATTTTAATGTCACAGCATGTCCTCAAGTCTCTTAGGCTCTATTTAAATATATATATATATATATATATATATATATATATATATATATATATATATATATATATATATATATGTACACAATCATCACTGTCGCCTTGCACCTTCAGGGTCCGGGTTCGATTCCCGGCCAGGTTCGAAGGTTCGAATAGAAATATCTAAATTACCAGAATGTGCAAAGTGTAATTATTCTAAAAAGTATATATTAACAAAAAAAAAAAAAAAAGATAAAAGTTTCAAGATATGATTTGTTGATATGAATATAAATACAGTATATTCTGTAATGATTTATCTGTGAACTAATGCAACGCCTGTTCTCATTTGCTCAACATGCTGTTCTTTTTCTTTTTTTAAAGAATAAACATAAAAATAAACATAGTTTGTTAACAGCCAAGACACACTACTGGTGCTGAATAAATTCTTTGTACAGTATGTTATACATATAATACAAGAAGCTACTTGTTATATGACCTGTAAAAACTGTTGCTTAAATTCCAGTTTCTATGCAAAATTAAGTATTTTCCCCAAGAAAATCTGTAGTGTCCGTAACCATGTCAAATTCATGTTGCAATATTCTAACGATTGAACATTTTAGAATAAAGCACGTTTTCAGTTTTATGTCTTTTCATGTGGGCCAAGTTTCATCTGAATGACAGTTAAGATTATTGAAAGAATTTAAACACTATACCTAGGTGAGACACTTTTTAGCATCAATACCATGTTTTGTCTGTAACAAGAAACCACAAAATATACAGTATATAAACCTCTGTTCTGAAGGTTAAACTTAAATGTAGAGCTTGATCTCTGACTATGTGTAGAATGGAACAAGTGATACAGTGAAATATACCGTTAGGATATTTAACATTGATCTAAATCTTATTAAAGGAGTCTTCCGTCTCAATCAGTACAGAGGAGTTCACGCTTTATGGTTTCTTAGAAACATGACAAATTGTTAAAGCAGTAAATAAATTGGGGGATTTGTGATTACAGGGAAATGATTAGCTCCATCACACTGATATATATTTGTACTCAAGTCACATCTCTAATTGTGATGAAGTCATTATTCCGCCCTTTCCCAGAGATGCCCAGCTGAAGAGTATGGAGTTGACCATAAGCAATGCTGAGAAGTACATGGGTCAGTTCTGCGCGCTGTTCGCCGCATACACTCGCAAGACGGCCAAACTGAGAGACAAAGCCGACGCACTCGCCCAGCAGATTAGCGAATACGCCAACGCTGAAGGCCCTGAGCTCCGAATCTGCCTGAAGAACCTCTCGGAAGATTTAGCCATGGTGCAGGATTACAGACAGGCCGAGGTGAGGAGGAGTTACAATCTGTTCACGTGTCACTGACGTGTCTACATACAGGATGTATTAATATATCAAAATAAGTTCCAAAATATAATCATGCTAATACTTTGCATTTGGATTTTTTTCCCCCCCTAGATATCTGCGTTTCTTGTGAAACTAATATAAGATTTGGTCATGATTATGAATATAATTTGTTAATTACATTTCCTCAGATAAGTGTAAAATATACTGCAAATCTGATCGGAACAAAAAAATTGTCGCAATATGTTTGTAACATCATGAACGTAGGACCTAGAGTCAACATCGGCCCATTATACGGCCTCCTTACACGGCCTCCAAACTGCAGTCATTGAACTGCATACATACTGTATGGTGTGCAACCCTGGAATACCAGCAGCAGTAGCGGTAGCGCTTTCTTTATGATTTCTCAAATGACGCCGTCGAATTAGTCTGTCTTGTCTTGGCATTGTCGCTCTTCGCCTTCCAGACATGGGGTGATCATCACTGGATCCAGTTGTTTTGATCCAGTTGTTGTCACGTTTCTTACGGTGGTGCAGGCGGGGCATAGATGCAGAGGTGAAGACGGTTTCAGATGTTTGTTTTTTTTAAATGTTTAATAATAAAGAAAGAAATCAAACAAACACACAGACTTAATGTAAAAACAAACTAAACAAGAGTCTATACAAAACTAAGCAAACTGGGAACTGAACTAAACTGGGAAGCAACTAAACTAAACCATGAGCTAAGCAGCATGTCACGGGTATATTCCAACAAATGCAAGACAAAATACACTGAGAAGCCAGGCTTCTTATTGCCACACTAATTAACCATTCATCTCGGTTCAGGTGAGTGACCTCATCACCTGACCGAGGTCGAACTTAAGACAAACTACAAAAGAAACAAAAAAACGTCTCTGGGCGCCGGGCGCCCTCTAGAGGTTATCCCTGACAGTCGCCTGTTCCAAAGCCTGGGGATGGTATTCCCGGCAACCCCAAAGTGTCTGGCAACGTCTGCTTGCTTCACGCCAGCATTTCGAAGGCCCTCTCTCTGACAGAATTGTGTAGATAGTGAGAAGACAGTCAGAATGTTTTCCTTACTTTTGATACAAGGACACACACACATCAGCTGGACATAATCACATGGCATATTTCACGCACAAATGAGAGTGAGTTAGGTTATCTACAGCACAACAAACCAAAGCTCTTTTTTCCTCTTATCAAAGCAAGTAACATTAAGAATGAGATTTCCGTAAATATTTTATATAGTGTAACGTTTGCTTTGTCCATGAGTGTGTATGCAAAAATATTTGGTGTTAGCTAAGTCACGGTTCAAATATTTAAAAAAATACTGTACTGTTTCTTTGTATAGTTTGCTTCCTTTATATACACTCACCCTAAGGATTATTAGGAACACCTGCTCAATTTCTCATTAATGCAATTATCTAATCAACCAATCACATGGCAGTTGCTTCAATGCATTTAGGCGTGTGGTCCTGGTCAAGACAATCTCCTGAACTCCAAACTGAATGTCAGAATGGGTAAGAAAGGTGATTTAAGGGATTTTGGGCGTGGCATGGTTGTTGGTGCCGGACGGGCCGGTCTGAGTATTTCACAATCTGCTCAGTTACTGGGATTTTCACGCACAACCATTTCTAGGGTTTACAAAGAACGGTGTGAAAAGGGAAAAACATCCAGTATGCGGCCGTTCTGTAGGTGAAAATGCCTTGTTGATGCTGGAGGTCAGAGGAGAATGGGCCGACTGATTCAAGCTGATAGAAGAGCAACTTTGACTGAAATAACCACTCGTTACAACCGAGGTATGCAGCAAAGCATTTGTGAAGCCACAACATGCACGACCGTGAGGTGGATGGGCTACAACAGCAGAAGACCCCACCGGGTACCACTCATCTCCACTACAAATAGGAAAAAGAGGCTACAATTTGCACGAGCTCACCAAAATTGGACAGTTGAAGACTGGAAAAATGTTGCCTGGTCTGATGAGTCTCGATTTCTGTTGAGACCTTCAAATGTTAGAGTCAGAATTTGGCGTAAACAGAATGAGAACATGGATCCATCATGCCTTGTTACCACTGTGCAGGCTGCTGGTGGTGGTGTAATGGTGTGGGGGATCTTTTTTTGGCACACTTTAGGCGCCTTAGTGCCAATTGTGCATCGTTTAAATGCCACGGCCTACCTGAGCATTGTTTCTGACCATGTCCATCCCTTTATGACCACCATGTACTCATTCTCTGATGGCTTCTTCCAGCAGGATAATGCACCATGTCACAAAGCTCGAATCATTTCAAATTGGTTTCTTGAACATGACAATGAGTTCACTGTACTAAAATGGCCCCCACAGTCACTAGATCTCAACCCAATAGAGCATCTTTGGGATGTGGTGGAACGGGAGCTTCGTGCCCTGGATGTGCATCCCACAAATCTCCATCAACTGCAAATATGCTCTCCTATCAATATGGGCCAACGTTTCTAAAGAATGCTTTCAGCACCTTGTTGAATCAATGCCACGTAGAATTAAGGCAGTTCTGAAGGCGAAAGGGGGTCAAACACCGTATTAGTATGGTGTTCCGAATAATCTTTTAGGTGAGTGTATCATATCCGTTGCAATATATAATTTTTCATGTGTTTTAACTCAAAACTATTACGAACAATATAATTAACAAATGTTGTAACATAATTATTAACATAAGCTCAGCTAAATTTCTATATAAAATACAATATTATATATATATTTTTAGTACTGTAGAGAGAACACACACACAAAGTGACCGTAGGGGAAAAATGTGGCTTGGGACAGTAAATTACAGTCTGTATAGAGGGGTAACATGGGAATTTACGATCTAGCCCTGCGGAACACAGCAGTACAATACTGCACAGTATACCGGTTTACCTTTACATTATTTTAGTTTTTTTAAGGGCAACGTATTAAGCTGAGTTTGAAATGAAATGAAAGTGTTTTGGAGGCATATTTAGGTTTTAAACTATAAAAATAGACATTTATAGGTTTTTTTGACCACATCCAAAATTTGGTATTATGATGTATTATAAAATATGATTTTTTAAAAACTATTTTTATGCAAAAGTGCAACGCCACTAAATATATTTTATTAAGTGTAATTTGTAGATTAAATACTAAGTACATATTGTTATTTCAAAATATGTGTGGTTAATGGATGTGTTTTTTCCCCCAAAAATATCATTTGAATTTGCTTTTCTGTATGTATCTGACGTTGTCTCTATGTAGGTTGAAAGGCTGGAAACACGCGTGGTCTCCCCTTTAAAGGCATACGGGAACATTGTGAAAACTAAACGAGTGAGTTATATCACGTTTCACATGATGTACTTTTAGCACCTAAAATTTCCCATTCAAATTTTAGTAGTCACATACTGTACACGGCCATACACTGTACGATATGCAGTGAAATGCTTATGAAATATTTACCCTGAAACCAAGCACTACGTTAGTGCTCATCACCCTGAGAACACTATCCTACAGTGAAGCATGGTGGCGGTAGCATCATGTTAGCCTATTGGTTGCTTCTTTGACTAAAACCCCTATTGTTACAGTCACAACATGTCATTTAAAGATGCAAGAGAAGTACAGTTTTATGTGTTAAAGAAATATGTGAATCACAAATCTGCAACTTTTTGATTTTCCAGGCAGACTTGAAGAGGTTTAGTGCGGATCGTAACAGGGAGATAAAAGAGCTGCAGAGGTTGGAAAAGCTCCGGCTGAAGAACCCAGCAGACCGGCAGAGCATCGTATCCTGCAGCAGTACACACGTTTCTCATCCTTATCGTCTTACATCAGTATAGATATTACAGCTTGACTAGTTATGTTTTCCTTCCAACAATAAATAAAGTGCTGCTTATTATCCTTAATCCATTCATTCAGACACAGGTAACCATGGGGGAACTGCTGGTTATCTGTCACGAATATCATTTTTATAATGTGAAATATCTTTAATTATTGCATTTAGTAAACAATCTCACAGTTATATGGGTGTAAATTTCTGGAAAATTTCAGCGACTTGACTTTTACTTCTGTCACATGTTTCATTTACTTTTGTAGTACAGTTAGATTTTACGGTTATAATGGAACAAAAACAAAATATATTTTGTATATACAGTAAGTGTAATATTTTAACAGTTTTTAATTTTGATTTTTTTTTTTTTTACATTATAAAGGTCAAAAGGTACCAAAAAATAAAATGAAATAAAACAAGCATGACAATCATGATATAAGGCTATAAATAACCTTATATATATTGGGCTTACTGTATTTACAGTATAACACTTGAAACAATGCATTTAAAAAAAAATATATAAATAATAATATTTTGTGGATTATGTTTAAATAATTGATGATTTCATAAATTTAAAAAAAATCCTTAGAATCATTTTACTTCAATCACATTTAAATTGTTCATATTTTTCAGTGAACTACACACACACTTACTCCAGGGTGCCAGTAATTATGGAGCCAACCATGTGTTCCGTATATACAGCCTGATTGAAAAGTGAAGATAAAATTTACATTTTTATTGAGTTAAATGATTTTAAAAAATAAAAACAATTTAAACAAACATTTTAATCCAATGTTTCGAAATTATTGGCACCCCAGAACAAAATCGCCTGAACCATGCCTCCATCTTATTTATAGTATTATTTTATTTGAAATTCAGGTGCTTTGCTTCTAAACATATTTAGTGTATTGTTTGTTCTGATAGAATGTGCTCAAACCTTATAAATCATATGCAAACGTACATATACAGAATCAAAGAGTAAAATGTTTAAAATATAGTCTTTATGCTGTAAATATAATGGAGCATCTACACCATGTGGAAATTATTCATAGAGTGCTGTGAAAAGAATTTGCCCTCTCAGGATTGAGGATTCCCCATTGGAACTATTTTATCTACATGTTTAATTGTGTAAGCGTGAGCATTAATAGAAATTCTAATTGTCTTTGTATCCTCCATTGTGGTCTTCCTGATTTGCTTAATCCTGCCCAGGCTGAAACAAACGTGCAGAAAGCCAGCAGCAGTGCCATCAGGAGCTCCAGACAACTAGAGGAGACCATCACTGATTTCCAGAGACAGAAACTATGTGATGTAAAGGTCAGTAAATTGAGACTCCAGCACAATGTACACAAAACATACAGGTCCATCAGTATAACTGAGATATATAGTACATTTACCTACCCTACTGAAATGATAACATTTCAGAGGATCTTTATGGAGTTCATGATGGTGGAAATGCTCTTCCATGCCAAAGCTCTGGAAGTTTATACACACACCTTCAACAACCTGGAAACTATGGACATTGACAAGGATCTAGAGGTGAATATTTAGTAATTGAGTATATCATTAAAGTCTTTTCTTTATTTCTTCATGTTATACAATGCTTTCTTGTAATATTAAACTATATTAAAATAAAAATGATTGTTCTAGATAGACAGAAAAATAGATTGATAAATCAGTATGTCAATATATACTATGGATAGATCGATGGGATGGATGCAAGGATAGATAGACAGATACTGTAAATGGATGGACCGATGAAATGGGTGGTTGGAAGCCTGCATGCATGAAAGGAGAAATGGCTGGCTGGATGGATAAATTAATAGGTATATGGAAGGAAAAATGGATAAATGGAAGTGTATAAGTGGATAGAAGGATGGATGATTGATAGATGGATGGATGGTTAGGTAGGTAGATAAATGTATGCACTGGTAAAATGCTACTGTATATGCAAGACAGGACAGATACAGTACATAGACAATTGGTTGGATGGACGATGAATAGATGCATGCATGCATACAGTAAATGGAGGGGCATGGTGGCATTGTGGCATAGTGGTTAGCACTCTCACTTTGCACCTCGAGGTCTGTGTGCATGGAGTTTGCATGTTCTCCCCATGCTTGGTCAGTTCCCTCCAAGTGCTCCAGTTTCCCCCCACAGTCTAAAGACTTGCAGGATAGGTTAATTGGCATTCCAAATTGCCAGTATGCTGGATGGATGGACAGAGAAGGGAGTAGACAGAAGGAGCTGGATAGTTAGATGAAGAGATGGATGGTTAGATGGATAGATTAAGGTATGGACAGATGAAATGTTATGTTGAAGGTGGGATAGATTGGTGGACGTTTGGTTGGACAGATGGACAGTTAGATGCAGCATATGAATGGTGGTCTATTTTATTAGCACAACTTTCCTTAACTTCTAAAACACATTATTGCTGAATTTATCATCTTAAAACAGTGAAAGAGAAAACTCATTAGACAGTGTCATAACCCTGTTCTGCAGTTTTTCAGGAACCAAATCCAGACTTCTGATCCTCTTATGGAAAACACAGCTCCGATCTCCAGTGTGCCTCAATACCCGAGTCCCACTCACTCTGCACTCCGTCTCACGCACCAGCCGACCCCCTCTAACCCCATCCGCACCTTGGATCAGCCAAAGAAGGTGACTTAAGCATGGAATAAATCATTTATTCATGCCACTGGGTTAGAGGGGAACTTATTACTGCTTTCTATAATAAATGAGGACTGGCACACCTTAATGATTGTACCTGCTCTTACACTACACTCTCAATTAAAAAAAAAAAAAGGGTTTCTCAAGGGTTCCTCTAAATGATTTAATCTATTGAAAGGTTAATTCCTAAAAATGTACACGCCACGGTACATTAGAGGGGTGACATAGAAGAACAAGTCAAAACTTTCACCCACAAAAGCCCTCTATGAGAACATGCTAGATGGTAGTTTCCTTGGCATCGCTCTAAAGAAATCTCTGGTCCGCTTAGATTTCATAGTATTATTATTATTATTATTATTATTATTATTATTATTATTATTATTATTATTATTATTTTAACTGTCCAACACGTCCCATAAGAAATTTTACCATGGTAAAACTGCATATATAACATGGGAGTCCAATGGTACATGTACTATAGTATGGTACATGGTTGTATCATGTACTGTAGTATGGTACTGTGGAACACATACCAGTATATTGTCCATGTAATGGTACTGATTGTACTATACCATACCAGTAGTGTGCATTAACATATCTAATATGGTACAGTATGTACACAAATACCATATTAAATACCTACTGAACCTAAGTAGCCGCTGTGGCATGCATTACGTGAGATGGTATTCACCAAAGTACAATGGTACTACCATAGTACTACAACTGCACTCACCGAAATGCCACAGTACATACCCTGGTACTATATAGAGTTCTGTGGTACCTACAGTACTATGGTAATGTCTAAGGTACCACAGTTCTATTATGCTATATTACAGTATGCTATAGTACAATTTATATATTGTACTATGAATTGTACTATGGCATACCGTAATATACCATAGTGTTACTTTGGTACAGTATATTATGGTATGCCATAGTATTGCCCGGTATTACTTTATTACAATGTATAGTACCATACCTTATGGGATCTTTTCTTTACCTTTGATTTTTTCATTCAGTTATTTCTTTTCCACAGTCTCTGAACAGAAGCTCTCGCAGACGGCAGGTGAAGGTTGAGGAGGATTACGAGGAGGAGGATGAAGATGAAGAAGAAGAAGAGGAGGAGGAAGAGGAGGAGAGATACTACTCTGAGGATGATGTAGAAGAGCCACAGACTTTCCGCCAATCCTATGCTGCTCAGTATACCACTGCTCTCCGACAGAAATGAGAAAAGTTCATATAAAGTTGTCTTGCGTGTACAAAGATGTGATGTAAAATAAAATAAAAAATGTTAATGTGATACATGGTGTACTTCATAGAGAATTAATATTGTAAAGGATCTACAGTATATACAAAGAGCAGAACTTATGTTTAAACAAATTATTATTGTTGTTATTATTATTATTATTATTATTATTATTATTATTATTAATAAAAGTGAATATTGAAAGCTGTATTGTACTTTCATTGGTAAATATATTATTGTCCAGTATAAATAAAAAAAGATGTATAATAATAATGATAATAATAATAATAATAATAATAATAATAATAATAGAGTTTTATGTATCAATAAAAATGCAACCCAGTTCTATGGTTCAAACAGATTTGACTGTGAACGGACTTTATAATCACCATAAGTCTCAAATACGTTTTATCACAATATAGACACAAGAAGGGAGTGTTATATGTACAGTAGGCTGTTTATTTTAATGAGTAACTTGAAGGTTCAGAACTCTCTTTAAGTAACTATCCAGAGTCCAAAATGTACTGTAATACCTACAAAGCGCAAAGGTACAGTATGTGTATGAAATGTCAATGCTTTCATTCAGGAGAGATTTCATCACAAGTCCCAGTTTGACTTGAACACCCCTCGTATATAGTCATAGAGCTCCACTCCACTAATTTGAATATACCCAAAGTAGTGTTTCCACGGTGATCCACACTGGAATGTTTCACTACGTCTGCACACACAAGATGAATGAAATTCTATATATATATATATATATATATATATATATATATATATATATATAAACGTTTGACTAAATACTGTATAAGAAAGCTTGTTAGAGGACAATTAAAACGAATAAGAATAAGGATCACCGATTTCACTAGAAACAGATATACACAGTAATAGCAATTTATCTGGCCGCTGTGACATAAAGCCAGTGTAGCTTCGCGTCTTCAGAATCTGTTTTGTCTAGCGCTGCAAAAACAGACAAACGGTTCGGTCGTAGTCAGGGATGAGAGACGGCAAGGATCCTAATAGTCTCATAAACAAGAACAGCATCAATGATCTACGACCAGGAACTCAGAGAACAATGTTTTGTCCGTACACTGTTTAACTTAAAATGTCCATCTGTCTTGTCTCAGCTAGCTGGCTAATTAGGTTTCTTAGTTAGCTAGTTAGTTTTTGTTCATTTATGTTGATAATTTACATTGTACTGTCTGTAGCACCTCGGTCCTGGAGGAATGTTGTTCCGTTTCACTGCGTACTGAACTCTGTACGGTTGAAGTCTACTTGACTTGCCTTGCTTCATGTCACCACATTAATGGCTGATGGCGGCTGTACTGCAGCTTCCATGGTGATTATACTGTGTACGAAAAATCTAAACGTTCTTGTTTACAGATCTGTTGTTGTATGAAAACAATAGTACCCTTGTCATTTTTCATATACACCCATGTATGTGACAAATAAAAGTCATGAATTTTGTATTGACTCAATTGTGCAGTTCTCCTGAATATCCGCACGGCTGCGATTAGGTCCCGGACTGACCTGATACTTCGTATAGACAAACGTCTGTGTGTGAATGAATGAATAAATGGATGAAGCGCATGGAGGCAAAGCTCTGCATCGATTATAATTTAATGGAAACATGAATCAATCTGATCACAATCTGAACTTTAGCTGTTCAACAGGTGTGTTACGGCTAGAGTGTGATTTTGAACAAACGGCTGCAAGCCAAAGCAGCGCGATCGTCTCAGTCAGGAGAGGGCAGCAGTGTTTACCAGATACAGATCGGGGTGATACTCTACTCCGCTCCACTGAACGCTCCACTTCAATTTTTTTACAGTGAAATATCTCATAACACATCCTTTTGTTGCAGTCAAAATTAGCGTCCAGTGGGAATGCACTTAGCGATTACCGCAGGCAAATGGGACCGTACTGATATTTAATACGAATGGACAGAAACCCGGCTCACAGTTTCATTGAGCAGCTTGTTTATGAGTTTGTAAATCGACAGATGGAAACAAATACAAGTACATGAGCTTTGGGGCCTTGTGAAAGGAAGAAAAATCAATCTACGCCATTATTTTATGAGGAGACGACAATTATGAGGGGCGTTCGAGTCAACGCGGGACTTTTGATTGCGCAGAATAACAGAAAACTCCCAAAAACTTGATTTCTCTCTCTCTATATATATATATATATATATAATTTCTCCCTGCTTCACTAATGCACTTATCCCAAAGTTTCAATAGTGCTTGAATACCATCAAAGTAGAATGTTTTCTCAACACGCCGGGGTCATGTCTGAAATGCCGGCCTCCCAGGAACTCCTTTGATGACTTAAAACATGTGGGAATGGCGTGGTCAGGACTGTATTGGGGACGTGCTACTGTAATGTGCAAGTGGTGTTGGTGAATGATTGTGTGTACAGTTCTCACAGACATATGCGTCTGGTCCACAAGCTGATGACGAGTTATATGTTGTTTTTCAAGGATCAGGCGCTCCACAAGCTGAATGTTCACAGGAACGACTGTCCGAATGGTCATTCGCGGCCTTCTTTAACACGTTTGCACCGTTGAAATGTTTTCCTGCGGCTAAGCGTCTCATCACCGGACTGTGCTTGAAGCCTTCTGAAGTCCCGGTTTGACTCGAATGCCCCTCGTATTTCGATATTTTAAGAAATCTTCAAGGCAGTTTAATCAGTGTAGGTTATATATACAGTAATGGCGTACCAGGGAGCTCTACCACCTCACTGCTCCAGGGTTCCTGATCCGATCCTGAGCTCGGGTTACGTTCTGTGTAGAGTTTCACATTTTCTCCCTGTGCACGTATGGATCTCTTTTCAATCCCCCAGTCGTCCCCAGTCGATGGCTGCATATAGATTGCCCTTGTGATTAATTTTTCCTATCCTAGATATAATCCTGTCTGATGCTGCATGCTCCTGCGGAAAGCTCTGGATCCACCAAGACCCGGAGCAGGAGAAAGTGCTTAAGAAGGATAACTTAATGATGTACCCACACATTACCTGCAGCTAAAAATTAGGCACGTAAAGTTGAACGATGTGCTACGTGACGTAGAGAGCATCGTGTTGTCTTGCTGCTATGACATCGAACTGACATACAAACTTCCATCCTTCACTCTAATTAACAGTGTTTGGCTTTTTGAGTTCATTGTTCATTTGTGCCTCATAAATTGTTGTATTTTATGTTTATGTTTATGTTTCATGAGCAAATCACATATTTATCATGGGATCAGATCAAATGCACAACTTTACAAGGATTCCAAACAAGGAAATGCACGAAACAGCCAATCAAAAGACAGCATGCAGGCACACATCCAATCAGAAGAGCCGGCAAGGACGCAGGTTTGTGTGAGAGTGTGTGTTATATCAGACAGAGGTGTAAGTTCGGTTGCTTGTGATCAAAGCACGTCATTACTGACGCCAGCCTCAGAGCGACTGTGTGCTTGTGTGTGATATAATTATAGCCCACACCATTCTTGCTCTTCATCCTCTCTCAGACTATGTGATGAAAACATGATGAATGGATCACACGCTCTGGGAAAAAAGAAAAAGACGGAAAGAGAAGGCTTGCTCAGAGCAGGAGCGGTGTGTGTCTGGGTCATGCCTGTGACGCATCTGTTCACACTCATGGTGGCAAGGAGAAGTGGTGTGTGCAGCCATTGTGTCCTCTGCACATTCGTCCCTGATCCCAGGGGCAAAAAGGGAGGGGGGCGGTGGGGGGGGCAGGATGGAGGATGGGAATGACGTGTGCAGTAGCAATGTGGATCTCCCCTTCCATTCAAAACAATCTTCTTTTCCATGAAAATCATCAAATGACTTTTTAATGCATATTTTTCTGTTTATTTTTTTTTAATCCATCATAAAGAATACAATTTCATAATGGAAAATATTTATGTATTCAAAGACACAGACATTTACTCTACATTTTATTCTTATTATGGCAAGTAATAAAGTGCTGTGAAAAATCTATTTTCTGTTTTTTTTTTTTTTTTGCCATAATTGATGGAATCATGAAGTCTGTGATCTACAAGAAAATCCTGAAGGACAATGGCCATTTGTATGACCTCAAGCACATGCGCACTTGAATTATGCGGCAGAACAATGATTTAAAACACACCAGCAAGTCCAACTCTGCATGGCTCAAAAATAAATAAATAAATAAATAAATAAATATTTATAAACCAGAGGTAAGATGACCTTAAACGGCCGGTTCATGCACGAAAACCGTCTAATGTGGCTGAATTAATACAATTCTGCAAAGAAGAGCGGGCCAAAATTCTGCGATGTGGAAGACTGCCAGTTATCACAAAATCTTGTTGTCCAGTTATTAGGTTTAGGGGGGCACTTACTTTTTTCACATACGGCCAAGACAGGTTTGAACAGCTTTTTTACACTGATGAATGAAATCATCATTTAAAACCTGAATTTTGTACTGTACCTCGGTTGTCTTTGTGTAATAGTAAATATGTTTGATCATCTGAATCATTTAAGTGTGACAAATATGCAAAAAAAAAAAAAACTATTTAAAAGGGGCAAATATGCACTTTTACACACCTACTGTAATCATAATAATGATCAGACGTAGCAGCCAAGCTTATTAGAAAGATTATTCTTATATATTTATATATTTTTATTATTGCATCCATCCATCTAGGAAACGCTGTAGTCCAACTGAGGACTGTGGAGGCCAACAGTGATCACCAGTGTATTTATTTCCATTTTTACAACCGTGGTCAACATTCACACACTATGGGCAAATTAGGAGCGCCAGTTAGCCTAACCTGCATGTCTTTGGACTGTGGGAGGAAACCTGGAGTACCCTGAGGAAACCCACCAAGCAAAGGAAGAACATGCAAACTCACACACACACACACACACAGACCCGAGGCGGAAATCGAACCACCAACCCTGGAGGTGCGAGGCGACAGTGCTACCCACCAAGCCACCATATTTCTTCTTATAACGATTAATATTCAATATATCATCATATTTCCTATTTGTCCTATTTGTTTTTTTGTTGTTGTTTCTTGGCCTCTAAATTGTCATCTGATTGTTCTGAAGGCAAAAAGACACGTGACGTCGCTTGGTGTTTTTATAAAACTAAACTTAAGGAAAAAATGATGAAGCATGCACTGGCTGTTGAGAGAAATCCCCGAGGATGAGAGTAGCGCTCTTCACAAACACATTCACCCTTACATGTTCTCCTACCAGGAACTCTCTCTGAATGAGAAACAGCTCGTTTTATAACCGAAGAAGGCTTTAGTGAATTCTAGATTGAACCATCTGCTCACAAAATGTCCCCGGACACAGGATATATTTACAGGTATTATTTACACTCGCCAAATACTATTTAAAAGAAAGCAAGTCAGTAGGTTGGCAATTCCAAGAGGCACCTAAAGCTGGACGGACACTGCATGGGTTTTGTTGCTCGTGCACAATGTAAATTATGCTTTTTATTAATTTCTACACCCTCAGAATTGCAGACACATTCCTTGTTCATTTTGTCCTGTTTCTATTAAAAAATAGATTAATATCATATTGTGAGCTCATATAAAAAGATACCCCTCCCCCAGCTTGTTTTTCAGCTCTACTGTTCACTGGAGGGGCGTGGCTCAGGAGTAGCTCATTTACATAGACACTGAAGTGGCGTGTCTGGAGAAGGAGTGAAATAAAATGAGGTATAAAAAAAAAAATGATGGGTACTTCATCTGGGGAGTTCATTCCGAATGGGTTTATTCACTGATGCAAAATGTCTTTAGATTACATTTGACAACTTTTCTATCCTTTTCAAATCTTGAAAAAAAAAAAAGCTGCACATTCATGTATTAGGTTACTGCAATGCGTTGTACATTGGTCTCCCATAATCATCCCCTGAACATCCCTGGTTCAAAATGCTGCTGCTTGTCTTCTGACAAACACACGTAGGCAAGAACGTCCTGTACAACCCCTGTTTCGGCATCGCTGCGCCGGCTTCGAGTTGATTTTTAAAGTTCTTATGTTTGTCTATAAAGCTTTAAATAATTCATCTCCCAAATGCCTTGTTGATCGACTACAGCCCCGTTCATCATCACGCTCACTTAGATCCTCCCATCAGCTTCTTTTATACTGTACGTTCCAAGGACTAAGTACAAGGGCAGAGGTGATCGAGGTTTTGCAGAGGCCGCTCCAAACATGTGGCATACTGTAACTTGTCTTTTGATGTATTGTACGGTCAACCTCAACTCTGGCCATTGTTAAATCTTCCTATAAGTTTCTTGACTAATACTTGGTTGTGAAAGGTACAGCAAATTTGCTCCCTTGTTCTAATTAGTACTTTTTATTGTAAAACACTTTTGTTATGGCTCGCTATTAAAAGGCGCTATAAAAATAAACATTTTAACAACATTTGGTTGATTTGAACTCCTGTGATTGATGAGGACCTCTTCCATGGTGTACCCTGCCCCGTGCCCTAAGCTCCAGGCGACACTGTATACAGGATAAAGCGGTATAAATGATGAGTAAGTGAGTGAGTGAGGGAGACTGATTCGAACTCGTCCATGCTCCTCTCTTACTCTTAGATCTGATATTAAATTGTTAACTCGCTCTCTCTCGCTCTTTCTCTCACTTTTATCTCTCCCGCTTCTTTATGCTAACACTTCCTGGTTCGTCTCCAGACGAACGTCTATACAACTTCCACTCTTTCTTCTCGCGGACGTCACCAGAACACGTTAAAATGGTTTATGTCCTTTGAAGTAAACAGATGTAGGTGACGCGTTTAGTCCATCTTCATTCAACTTTTAGAACTTCACACTGTATATAAAAGTCAAAAGTACAGTAGATACCCAAAAAAGTTGTATGGACACAAAAATGGTTAAGACGATACATGGAGTATGTGTGCAGGTGCATTGAGGTGACTTACTGCAAAAATAGCGGACCTGCTTACACGGCGAAACAGCCGACTAAAGTTTATGACATTACAGAAAACTTTAGAGCCGCGCTACAGGCAGCATGGTGGAGTAGGGGTTAGCGCTGTTGCCTTGCACCGGCAGAGTCTGGGTTCAATCCTCACCTCGGGAACTCCAAGTTTTCTCCCACAGTCCAAAGACATGAAGGTTAGGCTAATTGGCGTTCCCAAATTACCCAGAGTGTGTGAATGTTGACTGGTGGTCCTACCGTGACTATAAAATGGGAATAAATATAATGATGCCTAGAATGATGGATGTACAATATACACCAATCAGCCATGACTTTATGACTGCCTGCCTAATATTGAATATTGAGTCGCCCCTTTTTGCCACTAAAACAGTGACACACTGTGTATTCTGACGTCTTTATATCACAACCAACCTTAACCTTGTCCTCAGTTAGATCTACACTAGCGAGTCTACTGGATCAAATACTCGGGCCAGCCATCACTACACATGGCGCCTCACCCCGTTGCCAGTTCACCCGTTTTCCTTCCTGCCTACTCAATATTAGGCAGGTGGACATAATGATATGGCTGATCAGTGTACACAGATACACACATAGAGGACATAACCATAGTTAAAGACGTCCATGGACAACACCAGATTTGGACAACAGGAGAGACAAAAAAAAAAAGAAAAGTGTAAATTTCCCCTACTGTTCTGTATGTATAGAGACTGTATGTTTGTGGACATGTTGTACAGTATTTGCACCTGTAGCCACACTGCAGTGGTGTCTTTCAAATGTGCTGCAGTCTTCAAGGTACCGTAAAATTGATTTTCACATCCCTGGTGTAATAACAGGAAAAATGGTGTTTGTTAGTTTGGTGATTATAAAAAATTTATCTCCATTAAAGCAGGTAGTGGAGCCAGAAGGACTGCATGAGCTCTGTTGCAGATAACTTTTTAAGTGACTACTTAGAGGGTTTGACAGAGAACATGGGGAAAGGAAAAGTGGTGCACAGAAAAACAGACAGACAGATGAACCACAGACGTGGTTCTGTGAAAACCGGCTAGAGAGAGAATGTCACCTCTTCAGGATTCAGTTTTTTAATTGATAAATTGATGAAGCGACACATTCATATAAGGGAGCATGGAAGTGAGTGAGTGAGTGAGTGAGTGAGTGAGTGAGTGAGTGAGTGAGTGAGTGAGTGAGTGAGTTAGAGAGTCAGTGAGAGAGTGAGTTAGTGTGTGAGTGGATGAGAGAGTGAGTTGTTTAGGCGGTGAGTGAGTGAAGGAGTGAGTGAGGAAGTTAGAGAGTGAGTGAGTGAATGACTTAGTGAGTGGTTTATAGAATGAGTGAGTGAGTGAAGGAGTGAAGGAACGAAGGAGCGAGGGAGAGGGAGGGAGGGGAATGTGAGTGAGTGAAGGAGTGAGTAAGTTAAAGATCGAGTGAGTTAGAAAGTGATTGAGTGAAGGAGTTAGTGAGTGAATGAGTGAGTGAGTGAGTGAAGAAGTGAGTGCGTCAGTGAGTGGGTTATAGAATGGGTGAATGAGTGAGTGAATGAGTGAGTGAGTGAGTGAATGAGTGAGTGAGAGAGTGAGTTATTTAGACGGTGAGTGGGTGAAGGAGTGAGTGAGGAAGTTAGAGAGTGAGTGAGTGAATGAGTTAGTGAGTGGGTTATAGAAGAGTGAGTAGTGAAGGAGCGAAGGAGTGAGGGAGAGGAATGTGAGTGAGTAAAGGAGTGAGTAAGTTAAAGATTGAGTGAGTTAGAAAGTGATTGAGTGAAGGAGCTAGTGAGTGAGTGAAGAAGTGAGTGCGTCAGTGAGTGGGTTATAGAATGAGTGAATGAGTGAAGGAGTGAGTGAGTGAGTGAATGAAGGAGTGAATGGTTGAGTGAGTTAAAGCGAGACAGATTTATCATACATGTGCCGAGATTGTGAAAATTAATCTGAGGAAAGTCAAGAAGAGGAGACAGTAGGCAGAGAGAGAGAGAGAGAGAGAGATCCGTTATTATATGTGCAGGGATTGTGGAAATTAATCTGAGAGGACAGTCAAGGAGAGGAGACATGAGGGTGGGGAGAAAGAGAGAGAGAGAGAGAGAGAGCGAGAGAGAGAGATCACAAATAAAAGAAAGGATTTGTATGCAGGAGAAAGAAGCAGAGTTGTTTGATGCTTCATATGAAAGAGAAATAACCTTTAAAATGCTTATTCAGACTGAAGTGGAGCAGGGTTCCATTCATTGCTACTGTACACACGCACACACACACACACACACACACACACACACACACACACACACACACACACACACCTTCTGTATCTATTGTTACTTTCAGTTCTGTTTAATGTATAAAAAAACTAAATGTGAACTTAGGGTGCCAATAATTCTGTCTCCCTCTTTCTCTATCTCACTCCCTCCTGTGTAGAAACCATTTGTGTAATAAAACTATATGTATTTGATTATGTGCTTAAAAAGCACCATGTAGAGGGGTGCACAAACTTTTGCAATAAGCCTCTCTGTAAGGCCTGGGGGGGAAGTAAGAGGAGGAGAGCCAGAGTGCATGGGTTATTTATGGCTGTGTATAGTGCAGGTCTCTCCTTTGGGCTCCAGACACACTGATGGGATGGTCTTGATGACATCAGAAAGTGAACACACACACACACACACACATGCTGAAGCTCATAGAGAAGAGATTATTACACTCTCATTTCTCTGGAGAGAAACAAACAGGGGAGACTGTGAGCAAACAATAAGACAGAGAGACGTAGTGAAGAAGGGAAATGAAGACGGGAAACGGGATCTGAGAGGTCTTTTTTGTCTTGGATCGATTGCTAAAATGGCTTTTCTTAGCTTATACAGGAACATAAACATTATGTATACAAGTCCGTCTCTGCAACAAAGTCAGGGATGTCATATTACACAGAAGCGCATTATGAGTTCATGACGTTTCCTGTTAATCAAGCTCGATGCAAATCAATATATTCATAAGGAATTAATAGCAGAATTTACATAAGAAACGCAGCCTATTCAAATAAAAGAAAGGTTTTGCCTGTACATTGGTCAGAACTTACTTTTTCAATGATATGTCTATGGAAGCCCATGGAAAATGTTCTGTCTGTATGTCTGTCTAGATAGATTTGGTCACAGTATCACGCACAACTGACTGGATCTTTTGCAGTACTTAGATATCTGACTGAAGTTTAACCTGCACCATAAGAAAAATCAACACGTTGAGTAAAAGTGATGTTATGAGCAGTTATTAATCTACTTTAAAATAAGCTACTAATGCGCTACTGTCTCAATGTAAACAAACACCTGGACCAATAGATATTAATTAGAAAAGCTAAACTGAATATTTTACTGGGATTATTCATATTTTCAACAGCGCTGAAGTGGTATAAGTGAATTTTAAAGTACTGGAGTCGATTTAAGACATGTACGTGAGCTTCAACCTGAAATACAAGTGAACCTTGGATTACGAGCATAATTCGTTCCGGAAGTGGGCTCATATTCCAAAACACTCGTAAACCAAACCGAATTTTCCCATAAGGAATCATTTAAACCCAAATTATTCATTTCACAGCCCAAAAAAATAAATACATAAAAATAATTTTCAGTATACAATATATAAAGTAAAAATCAAACAAATTAACCTGCACTTTACCTTTAACAAAAAGTAAAAATAAATCCCGACAGATAAGCGTTTCTGTTTGTGAGCGCAGGCGACGTGTATTTGTGTGTGTGTGTGTGTGTGTGTGTGTGTGTGTGTGTGTTACTCAGTAAAACTCCTCCTCCCTCCCCCCACCTCGCTTTTTAAGTTTCACAACAAACACACACAACGGAAACACTGTTTTAATGGGAGAAAAAAAAGAAATCTCTCTAATGACACTCACGTGAGTGCACACTCATAGGAGACACACTGAAACAGAGATGGAGATGTTGATTATGCAAATAAGAGACGAGCACTAAGACCCAGCAGGGGAGACGATTACCCACAATTCCGCAGCGCAAGAGAGAGAAAAATCATTGGCTTAGTTGTGATCACGTGACGCTCGGTGTCAAAACAAGAGCGCATACGTGATACATGATACTCGGCACTCGTAAACCAAGACTTTCGTTTTTCAAGTAAAAATGTATTCAAAATCTTTGTTCGTCTTGCGGAACGCTCATAAACCGCATTACTCGCAATCCAAAGTTCCAATGTAATAATATTAATGATTACATTAAATCTTATTTTTAGCTTTAACTTTTTAACTATTTCTACAAACACTGCGTACTTACACTAGAGTTTGGGTTGAAGGAGATTCATTAACGTGAAGCTCGGTTGATCAGTTTCAAATCCTGTTGTATAATAGAGAATAATAATAACATAAGAAGCAGATGTTGAAAGAATAACATGATTTGAGAAGAGAATGACTTTCCTTAACATAGTGTAAGACTGTCAAGAACATAAGTTTCAAATTTCTTATATTTAAAAGTGAAAAAGTGAAAGACATCATGTGCGTAAATGTGTGTATCTGCACTCATTGTGTATTTGTTTTGCAACAGACTGTACTTTTTATTGTGTAACTTCCAGGAAATAAAATTGTGAAACTTCCAGCATGTGGTGTACCTGTATACTTCCACACTGTCATTCTTAAGTAGCAGATTTAACTGCTTGTAAACGCAAATATCCAATGAGCCACTTTCATGGCAGCGCAACTTAACTCAATGCATTTAGGCGTGTAGTCATGGCCAAGACAATCTACTGAAATTCAAACCAAGCATCAGAATAGGAGAAGAAAGGTGATTTAAGTGACTTGGCAGGGCTGTTGGTGCCAGACGTGCTGGTCTGAGGATTTCTGAAACTGCTGATCTACTGGGATTTCCACACAAACCCATCTCTACAGTTTACAAAGAATGGTCTGAAAAGCAGAAAATATCCAGTGAGGGCAGTTCTCTGGGTGAAAATGTCTGGAGAATCTCCAGACCGGGTCGAGCTGATAGAACTCAAATAACGCTTTGCTACAACCGAGGTATTCTGAAGAACGCCTTGGAAAACGCAACACATCCACCCTTTAGCAGCTCTTTAGCATGCTGTAGCAGATTGGCTACTGGAGCAGAAGACCACACCGGGTGCCGCTCCTGTCAGCTTAGAACAGGAAACTCTGGCTACGGTTTGCATGGACTCAGCACAATTGTACAACAAAAGATTGGAAAAATGTTGTCTGGTCTGATGGGTCTCGATTTTCTGCTCTGACATTTGGATGTTCAGGTCAGAAAGCATGGATCCATCCTGCCTTGTATAAACGGTTCAGGCTGGAGGTGGGGGGTGTAATTGTGTTGGGGAGAGTTTAGTACCAATTGAGCATTGTTTAAACGCCACAGCCTAGCTGAGTATTGATGCTCATCATGTCCATCCCTGAGGGCCCAAACCCTCAAACTGGTTTCTTGAACATAAGAGTGAAGTCACTGTACTCAAACGCCCTCCACATTCACCAGATCGAAATCCAATGGAGCACCTTTGGGATCTGGTGGAACGGTCGAGTCTCATCACGGATGTGCAGCTGACACAGCCGTCTGTGTGATTCCATCCCGTCGATATGGACAAAAAATCTCTAAGGAATGTTCCTAGCATGTTGTTGACTCCATGCCATGGAGTATTCTGGCAGTTGTGTAGGCAAAACCGGTCCAACTCAGTAGTAGCAACGTGCACCTAATGAAGTAGCCATTGAATGTATGTACAGTTGGGTCAATAAATTTTGGGACAAATATATTTTTCTGCCATTTGGCCTCTGCACCTCACCACATTTGAAATGAAAGACGGAACTTTCCGCTTTAATTCAATGGGGTTTGACAAAAGTGTGGCAGTAGCCATTCAGGAAATTACAGCCATTTTAATCCACACATCCATTTTGGGGCTCATAAATAATGGGAAAAAATGGCTAACAAGCAGTTGCACAGCCAGGAGTGACCTGTTCCCTCTTTATTTGTGACTAATCAAGCTGATAAAAGGCCTGGAGGTGGTTCTGTTACGTTTGCATGTGGTAACATTCAGAACCACTCGAACTGTCAACATGAATTGTCAACATGAGGTACAAAGAGGTGTGTAGGCAAGTGATGGAGGCCTTCATTAGCCTAAAGAAAACAAAATCAAGAGAGAGAACAAGAGAGCAAAAAACCTTGGGAGTAATGTAATGACAATGCAACAGTCTGGAAACTTCTTAAAGGGAAAGAATTAACTGGCAAGCTCAGCAACAGCAAAAGACCTGGAAGACCATGTAAAGGACACTCTTGAGAAGGTAGGCGTGTCTTTGTCAAAGTATATATTCAAGACACATCTTTATGAAGTAAATACAGATGCTTCACCACTATTTGCAAAATATAGTAACACTCAGGAACAGAAAGGTTTCTGATGAAACCAAAATTAAGTTGTACCAAAATGATGGGAAAATTATGGAGAAAGAAAGCAACAGCTCATAATACAAAGCAAACCACATCATCTGTCAAACATGTTTAATGCAGTATTAGGACATTAATGTGTGTGTGTGTCGCCACCAATGGAACCAGGTCACTTGGGTTTATTGCTTCTGAACTCTGAAGTGTCTATGGCTGTACTCTGATCAGATTCATCCAAATGCTCTAATACTGATATTGCAGATGGATAATGACATAAAAAAAACATACAGTGAAAGCGACCCGAGGCAAAGAACTGAGATATTCTTCACTGGCCAAGTCAGTCACCTTCTCTCAACCCATTAGACCAGGCTTTTTACTTAATAAAACAAGACTGAAGCAGAAAATCCCAATAACAAGCAGAAGCTGAAGGCAGCTGCAGTAAAGCCCTGGCAAAGCATCAAGAGGGAGGAAACTCAGCATTTGGCCATGACGGTGGGCTCCAGACTTGATTTTCATGCAAATATTAAAGTGTGTGATTAAGGTGTGTGATTATGTTAGTTTGTTTCATTATTTACGAGTCCACAAAAACGGGTGTGCATGAAAATAGCTGTCATTTCTCAACGCCACATTTTTGTCAACCTCCTTGAATTAAAGCTGAAAGTCTTGACTTCGCTCACATCTTCAGGCTAATTGCCAAACACGCTGTCTATATACGTTAGATACTGCAAATCATTCTTAATGAGAAGACAGATTCACAGGGTCTTTCCTTCCTTTTTAATATGACTTTGTGCCATTGAAGGGAATCAAAAGGATTGCATTGTAGTCATCAACTAGACAACAATTTTACTGGTGTTGTGTCCAATGATATTTCAGACATGGCCACCCATGCCACCCCCTCTGCCTTCTGGACCTGTCTGACTCGTCTTGGTGCCCCACTTCTGGTTGGAGAGCCCATCACATGGAGGCCCCAAGTTGTCTGCTTGGGATGCGTGTGGTGTCTGGGGACGGTTCTACTTTACCATGGAGACGGTCCTGGCTTCGGCTGTTCTCTGAGGACATGTGACTGCAGTCTACCTGAACCTCCAATAACGAACTGAAGTCCATTTTAAGTCCATAAAGACATCGAATGTTATATTGAACGTCCAGCCTCCTAACACACAGTATGACTACAGATCAATCCCTGCTATCCATTCCAAATGAGGATGGGTTCCCTGTTGAGTCTGGTTCCTCTTAAGGTTTCTTCCTATTGCCATCTCAGGGAGTTTTTCCTTGCCACCCTCACCCTCGGTTTGTTCATTTTGATTCATACACATTTTCTCACATTTCAGACACATTTCCATAATTGTATTTTGATTCTGTAAAGCTTCTTTGCGACAGTGACCATTGTTAAAAAGTTTCATTTTATTGTTTTACTAATTAAATTGAATTGAATTGAATTGGATGTCTTTGGACAGCATTCGATGCACACAGTTTCACTATAATGGCTGGTGACTGCAATCACTTTGATAGGTTTAGGACCCAAGTTTCCATCAATGAACAGTCTTAACAAACTGGGTTAATGTTCTTCCTCATGTAGTCTCGGGGAGCTTTTCCCTTTTATTATTTCCATAAGACTCGTGTAAATGATGAGGAATTGTATTAAATTCCATCTTTTCCTGAGCCAGAATAATCTGGAAATATCAGATTCAGGGAGCTATTAAATGAGTAAAGTATTTAAAGTTTTAAAGATGATTAGTTCAGAAATTACACCTATATACTTTTATTGCCATAAAAAAAAAAACACATAAAAAAAACTTTTAATTCAGACCCTGAAATTTATAGCATTGCAGTAATCAGAATTGTTTGTGCATTTAAAACTAGCGGTGTCCCATTACTGAAGAATTACGATACTGTATGTCAAACAAGGAAATTATTTCTCACCAGAGAGAGGTAATGATCGGTAGAGATTCTCAACAACACATTTCCCATAATGCACTCCTGACCCATCACTCTTCATTCAACACTAATGCAGGGGTCCAGCTCACTCACCATTAATGAGTTTCTGTGAGTGAATAATGGTCTGTTTTCTGAAGCGAAGCATTTTACACGGGCAGGACAGAACGAGAGGAATGCCGGAATTCTAGTATGATTTATGAATTTTATGTAAAAGACTTCAATCAAAGGAAAGCCAAAATGAACAATAATGCTATAATGTTATTGTTAATCATATTAAAAAAAATAATAAAAACTTGATTTAACCAATCAAAACCATAAGCAATTCTAATCGAGTCCGTTCTTCAGGATGAATTTGGATAATGATGTTGTTGTACTGTGATGGTGTTGATGATTGTGGTGATGATGCCATTTTGTTTACTGTCATCAAACCTGCTGTTGGGGAAATAAACTAAACTAAACATTTGATTCCGGTTTGGGCTGGCTTCTTTCTCTTCAATGTATTTTTTCCATTCATGTATTCATCTTCTATACCGATTATCCTGTGCAGGGACAGAGTCCATCCCTGAGACAGGGAACACACAATTGGAAATTTGGGAATGCCAAGTAACCTAATCGGTTATATCTTTGGACTGCGTGAGGAAATTGGAAAATCCGGAGCACAGGGAGAAACCCACCAAGCATGCGCAAAACAAACACCATGCACACAGACCCAAAGCGGGAATCGAACCCTCATCCCCGGCCACAGTGCTCACAACTTCACCAACGTACTGCCTTTTTATATTTTTTTCCTGTGTTACAAATGAATGAAAAAGAAGACATTACAAAGTAAAATTTATAGTAATAAAAAAATATTTTTTTAATGAAAAAATTATATAGATATATATTCCATATATATTTTTAAAAATACTTTTTTTATTAAAATGTACATCTTTTTATTTGAATTAAAACAAACAAGTCACAACAAAGAAAAAAGTCACAACAAAGAAAAAAAAATTCTCATTAAAAAAATCACAAATTGACAAATTGACTTTTTTTCAAAAGTTAATTCTGAATGTCTCAAAATGTATGTAAAAAATTCTTAAAAGCCCCAAAATATAATAGCAAAAAGAGAATTAATGAAACCTTTTAAAAAGCAAAAATTATTTTTAAAAATGTAATTCAACAAAACAAACAAGTTAAAAAAATGCATTTTTAAAAGTTCAACAAACAATTAACTGGAAAGAATTTACAGGTTAATTTAATAAATGGTTGAAGAATCTCAGCAGCGAGTCCTGAAGACATCACCACAGCTGCTCTCTCCTCCGTACTGCAGACTTTACAGACCGACTTTCACCCACGCTGCAAGCGACAGTTAGTGCAATTAATGGCTGTAAAACAGCCACTGTACATGAAGTTCAGGTTGTGATGTCACTAAACAAGCGCCACCTCTTTGGGCCGTCTGAGATTAGAGCATGAACTTAGCTAGCTAATTTAGCTAATTTAGCTAGCTAGTGCTAAACACTTTTATCACTAGCTTATTTATACTAAAACTTTTTTTTTTTTTATTCTCATATCTGTAGAGACTTCAAATAATGATTAAGATATTGAAATAATGATTTATGCTTTTGTTCAGAGTTTACATTTTTAAGCTTCCAGAGATGTTTTAAACCCAGCAGTGCTCCAGGGTATTAGTATTTTCTCTTCTGTGGAAGCTCTCCTACCTCTTAAGTGTAAACATTTCTTCCCTCACTTAATCCAGGACGATATCCTACTGTAGATGACAAAACGCTGTGTGTTTTCTGGAGTCATGGCTAAAGTGTTAGAGCTGAGGTCGAGCAACTTAATGGCGAAGGAGATTTTCAGGGTCACGATCAGGAGACATCTGACTCTTCTGAACGGTAAGAACAATGACTTTTACTCAGTTTGATGTACTGAACAGCTTCAAGTGGGTAAAAAACTCTTCCAAATGAACTCTCCCAAACCATCTGGCAGGATGAGACTTACCCATTCCAGAGAGCATTTAATTAAACGAACCCAAGACTGAATCAAAATTGTCTAATCAGACATCAGGAAATGTAATTGAAATTGCGAATATCTCCCAAACTAGTTTAAATTATTTTAGCATCCTGGTGTCCGTGGTCATAAAGACAAGTTACAAAAAAGCTCTAAATCACACATTATGACTTGCGAATCATTTCTTGCTATATTTTATATTTATGTTTATTTGCATTTTAAATATTGTTCGGGAAAAAATGAGGAGTGTAGATCACTTAAACGTCTGGTGAAGTTGAATGGTAAAAAATAAACGGTAGAAAACTATGTTTAATAGTGAAAGTAAAAGCGTTTCTATACGGGGACACAGTGTGATGTGAAAACTCACAGGATTGGGACTAAACAGCTGTGTGTCCATAAGAAAAAAAGAAGAAAAAAAAAAAAACACTTGTTAGTGAGACTGATCAGAAAATAAAGGCTTCAGTTTGTTAGGGAGAATAAAGTTTGGACTTTGGAGCGATTGGAAAAAGGTCATGTGACCTGATGAGTCCAGATTGAGTCTATTCCAGAGTGATGAAGCGATGCTCCCATCATGCATAGTGTCCACTGTACAAGCCTCTGGAGACGGTGTTATGATCTGGGGTCGCTTCAGTCGCTCAGGTCGAGACTCAGCGACGTTATGTGGCGATAAAATGAAGTCACATGACCACCTGAATGTACTGAATCACCAGGTTATCACATCTATGGAGGGTTTGTTCCCTGATGATTTGGGAATATTCCATGTTCTGCGAGCAGGTGGAATCATATTCACAGATGACCTGAACACCACAGTGTGTTTGTTTTCTGTAACTAAAGCTAAATGTAACTGCATGCAACTTTTTCTTTTTTTTTTTTTTGGTCCAGACAGTGTATTTTCTCATTGAATAGTTCCTTTGCAGACTTTAATTTATTGTGCTTAAATTACACACCTGTACAGATGTTTTAATTGTGTTTAAATGACAGATCTGTCAAGATGTTAACAAAACACGGATCAGGATTCAAGCCTGGTTTTGTTGGTTCTCTCCTTTAAAGCTCAACTTCTTCGCTGTTCTTTTGTTTATTTTGGAGACCTTCATCAGCTCCCAGAGCTTCAGGGTTTTAATCTGTTGTAAAAACTTAATGACTTGAGTATGCAGTCTGTTGGCATGAGACTCCAGGCTGCAATAACGTGCAGAGGCAGATTTTAGAGGAAATGATAGCCTAGGTGTTCTCTAGTTCCTTCATGTCTTTATGATTCTCGTAAATAACTCACGAGTGATTCACTCAACACATTTCCCGTGCTCAAAATCAGCAGCATCCAATGCACAATAAGTAGTGTTGATGGGAACACTTTATTTGAATAGTCGTGTGTGTGTGTGTGTGATGGGTCATAGTACCACAGTGACCATTGTGGTCTCTCAAAATGTTCTTCATTACATGTCAACCTGTGGATGAAGCGCAGAGACAATCCAAGCAAACCTTCAGACAGGGAGACATTCAGACCTAGATAATACTGGCTTGCTTAATTGCTTGGTATGTGTGTGTGTGTGTGTGTGTGGGGGGGGGGGGGGGGGGGGGGGGGTTAATGAAAGAACTCAGTCTGTAAAAGTTCCAGGGTTTGTTTGTTCAGCTTCAGGATTTTGTTGCTCGATTTGCAGGAAATCCGGACACGGGTCTCTTCTGAGGTTTTTTGTGAGTCAGCGTCTCTCGTTAAGTGTATTTAAGGACTTTCTTCCCTGAAGAACATCCTTTCTTCCCTGATGCTTTCGTTCTGACATTTTATTCACCAAATTTAGCAAACGTCCCTCGAGGTTTCTATAATAAACATAGCTCATGGTGGGCATTTTTATACGTTTCTTTTTTTTTTTCTCTCTCTTTTTTTTTGTTGTTATGGCAAAATCCCTGTGCAACACGCAGGAAGTTGCAACACTGTGGAATTTACCCAGACACGCGTAGCTGATAACAGCGACCCAATAATCTGGACAATCATTTATAATGGATTTCTCTCTTACGTCTGCTTTTCTAACGCAGGTCTCGCTTGGAAAGACAATCTGGCCCTCGAGTCCCTCTCTCCTCAACCTCACAGACGAGAGCAATCGATTCAAGGACGTGTCTTAAATCACGCCTGTCAGTCGGCATTCGGCGGTTTAATTAACACCGGTGGCAGCGACAGAGGTCAGCGCTGGGTTTATGATCCACAAATTTACAAAAATCAGAAGGGAGATTTAAATATCAAGCAATAGCTATGTCTAGTCACAGAGACCCAGTCGACTCCAAATGTAAATCTATTTAACATTTAGACAGTAATTCTTAACGCTGTAAAAAATAAAGACATGGCGATGAAACAGACAAAGTTATACTGTTTGTATAGATGAGCAAGAGTCAGATGGTGGATATTTAGAGGATGGAACCAAGAACTGTAGCATAACTGATTTACATTTTTGAAAATAATTGCCTGTAGTTCATGCCATGACACAATCTGGATTGGTCTGTGAATCTGCATCATATTCTATCCTGAAGTAGGCATGGCCTAAACTATGCGTTTTTATTTCCTTTTCATATTCATATTGCACTTCACCACTGAACTACACTGTGCGCCTGGAAATTCTGCTACAACGAAGTTAACAGAACATAATTGTATATAATGATTATAATTTCCCTTTACTCGGACTAAGAGACCAAAACATTCATGTTCCGGCATGAAGAAAGTGTACAGTGAAGATATGGTGTTAAGGTGGGAGAGGAGGGACACAGAGCACAAAGCCCTGATTGAACCCATCCTCATTGGACCATCAACTGACTGGAACTGGAGCCTCCACGACGTCGAGGCATCAGCACCTGAGCTCATAATTGCTCTTGTAGAAAACATGAATGAACTTAAATCCCCACAGGTACACTCCGAGCGCCTTCGCAAAAAATAATAGTGGCAAACATTACAACAGCTATGCAAGGGGTGCACATACTTTTGGTGCAGACAGTTCTTCATCCTAGCTACTGGAACTATGCCTCTAGTTCATACTCGGTTTTAACCAGGACAGTTTGTATACGCTTGTGCTATTTGCTAATAAAATAATAATAATAATAATAATAATAATAAAATAGCAGTTTCCCCAATAGATGAAGCAGTAGATTAAGTTAAACCACCAGGACCCTGACCGGGCAGTTACTAAAGATGATGTAAATGTGCTCAGTCTGTGCTGGATGCTTCATATCTGACCGATTTCTCAAATTATTATTTTGTTATTTTTGTGTCTACTGATGCTCAAGTTTCCCCTTTGAACCTTCCTGGCAAGTTTTCTTAAAAAAAAAAAAAAATAGTATGCATAATGAAGATTTGACTCCAGGTTCATGTCTACCACATACAGTATGGTGGTACCTCAGCATATGAGCGCCAAGAGAAAAGTCAAGCGAACCTTGGACTGCGAGCATAATTCGTTCAGGAAGTGGGTTCGTATTCCAAAAACACTCGTAAACCAAATAGACTTTTTCCATAAGAAATAATGAAAACTCAAATTATTTGTTCTACAGCCCAAAACAATAAATGCATAAAAATAATTAATACAACATATAAAGTAAAAATAAAACAAATTAACCTGCACTTAACATTAAAAAAAAAGTATAAATAAATCCAGACAGTTAAGTGTTTCCGTGTATTTGTGTGTGTGTGTGTGGAATTAGCCCCTCGCCTCGTCTTAAACAGTAAAACTTCTCCCTCCCACACCTCGCTTTTTAAGTTTCACAACTAACATACACAATGCAAACACTTTTTTAACAAGAAAAAAAAAAAGAAATCTCTCTAAAGAGATTCGCGTGAGCATACTAATGGAATCACTGCTGTTAAGTAAAAAATAAAAAATGAACCAGTACCTTACCTTTGAACAGAATCGCGACAGAGCTGAGTTTTCTGTGTAAATAAAGCGCGTCGGAGCAGCCGGGGAGATCTGTGTGTGTGTGTGTGTGCCAAGTTATGTGTGCATGCGCTCACACAAAGTAAGTGTGTGTGTAAAAAGTGTGTGTGTGTGTGGGGCACCGTGTCAAATTACGCGCGCGCACACAGAAGAGAGAGGGAGATGTTGATTATAAGAGACGAGCACTAAGACGCGGCTGGGGACTCTTATTTTGACACAGGGGACACAGCAGGGAGAAAAATCATTGGCTCAGTTGTGATCACTTGCCGCTCGGTGTCAAAATAAGAGTCGCATGCGTGATACATGATACTCGGTGCTCGTAAACTAATACTTGCTCGGTTTCCGATTAAAAAATTATTAAAAATTTTTGCTCGGTTTGAGGAACACTCGTAAACCATGTTACTCGCAGGTTTCACTGTATCTGTAATATTTTGGGTGGCGGGAACGGATTATCTGCATTTACATTTTCTCCACATGGCAAAATGCAATATGAAAGTAAGTTTCGCAATACCAAAGTCCTCCAGAAGGGATTAAAGTTGTATGCCGAGCTACCACTATATATATATATATATATATATATATATATTTCCCCTCTCTAGTCTGATCATCTGAGGTGACGATATTATTTGTTAATTTTAACCATTTTGTGCATGAATTATGACATCCTGACTCAGGATTTTTCATGTGTTTTTATTCTTCTCAAGTAATGCAAATTTACTAGAAATTGCAAAATTATTTGAAAAACGTTTTTTCATGAAGTTATTCACACTTTTGCTTTTCAGGAACTGTCTGCAAGCACTTGAGAATTCTATTGAAAAGAAAATGTATAAGTTGACTAATTAATAGAAATGTGTATTATGTGAAAATCATGACAATACGTTGGGTTTTAATACTGTTTAAAAAACATTATGACATATTTCAAAAGTGTTCAAAATCTATTTTCATCAACAAGAAATTAAGAGACTCCAAATAGTCCTTTTCAGATAAAACTCAGTAATATAGTAGTATCTTCAGTCAAAGTGGCTCATATTTACATCCTGTGAAAGTTGGCAATGCCCCCAAAGCACAAAGCCACAAGACATTGTATGCAGGTGTACTTGGTCTTTCATGTGCATGCAGCATCAATAATTTCAAATTCTTTAGGGTCTACTGTGGAATGGATTTTTTATTTTTTTTTTACACTAAATAAGTGTATTTAAAAATGATGTTTTGAGAAATAAGGAGCATTTTCTGGCTCCTGACAGGCATGGCATTTGCTATCAGACCAAGATGAAGTCCTTCCTCATAGGACCAGTCTATCCTTGATCTTGGGTATGTGAGGAATGACTTCCTAGGAGGATCTTAAATTCCTTTGTCAGATTTTATTATTTCTTTGGCATGAACACAAGCTTGTCTTGTACACATTTTTCAGATCTCAGTGTGGAATAGACATATAATGCACCTTTGGCTACACTATCACACGGTTAAAACGAATGTTTTCATAATTAACACGATTTACAGCAGCAACAACAACGAAAGAAACGTCTGGAAACGAACAATGACCTCTAGCTGGTGATGCATTATGTCACAAATGAAATCAAATCCGGAAATAAAACACCCTATCATTAGAAGAAGTCATGCTATTTTTTTTTAGAACATGCATGGGTTTATTAGAACAGAAGCAATGGCTAGAAATTACTGCCATGATAAACTTTCTCGGCCACGTTCTTTGAAATGAATCTTAGTTGCAGTTACAACTGCTGGCCCCTAGGAGTGATGCAACAGTGTCCACCGTAGTGCTGATGCGTAGCTGCAACCAATGCATTTACAAGACAATGTGTGAAAGGGTCAACAGTCTGCTAAAAAAGAGAATATTTAAAGACAGTGGTATTCTGCATGACCTTTAAAACTGCAGTTTGTTACATTCCAAATGTAAATCCTCTAATATCCTGTAGTGAGTGGAATAAGACACGATCTTGTGCAGGACGAAAAGACAAAACCATAACTTTGCACCGCAAACGCTTTTATTTTAATGAGTTAATAAAATATAAACCACAACACAAACTCACCATTCAAATAAAAAGGAAAATAAAATGCTGCGAGGCATGCTAAACAGCGAGAATACATCTCTACTGGTTTCATTTAAAACAAAGTGACAAGAAACACCTTGGTACACTGACACAGAATGGAAATACAAGGTTTGCATAGATAAAAAAAAAAAAAAAAAATCAATGAACAGAATAAACAGAATCTAAAGTTGTTTGGAGATTTTTTTTTGTTTTGTTTTTAAAGCTTTTGCCCTAAAACTATAGATATATATCATTTCCAGGAATGCAAAAATATTTTAGCAGTCGTCAGTGGTATATGGCTGTGTTTCATCTATACTGCCGTTAAAGTAGACTTATTCATACTTCTCATTTCTCATATATCTGTCACGACATACAGTCTGTCATGATGCATCTCTTCGCACATCTACGTGCGAAGCGTCCGGCCGCCGGAAATCACCCCCCCACCCCACCCCCGATTCACACTGCATTGCTAATGTTACATGATGACATAATGACATAACAACATTCATTAATTGTAGCAGACATGATGCTTACAACGTTTAAAGACACACACACATTTTGTTACAAATTGCAAAACCAGGCTGCGGAATAGTGGTGTAATGTGCACTTGGTCTATGCGTTGTGAGTGAGAAAAACCAAAACTTTTGCACTGCCTGGACACACTTCTATGCTTTAATGTTATTCATTCTTCAGTTTGCATTTTTCTAGTACACAATCTACTTTAAATATTACATTTATCTTAAAATTTATTCGCACCCAACTGGAATTTAATCTTAAATCATACTCTTTACACAACTCCTTATCATTACACAACATTTTACAATAACAATTAAACGAAAACACACACACACACACACACACACACACACACACACACACACACACACACACACACACACACACACACACAATCTAACACAGTGAAAATGTATTCATGTACACACTACCAGTCAAAAGATTGGACGTTTATTTTCTCCTTCAGAAAAATAATGTCGACTGTAAAACACTGTAAACTAATGTATCTGGAATTATATAGTGAATAAAGGAACTTTTTAGATTAAGGTTTGGTAATAAACTAAAAGCACCATTTTGAAATAAATGAAGTATAGGTTACATTCAATGTAAACGTGTAGCTTAAGATATTAATAAATGACCTATTTGACCTTTACTCCAGTCCTAGCATCATAGTGCTTAATGACACGGACTGGGTTGGAAAAAATGAAAGAAAAAAAAAAAAAACATTTGCAGTGAAATACTGAATTTCTTTTCAAATGACTTAATATAGTATTTAATAGAAATGGTAAAAATTGATACCCGGAATCTTTATTGGGTTGATACCAGCTAAAGTCAGTCAAGTCAAGTCAATTTTATTTATATAGCGCTTTTAACAATTGACATTGTCGCAAAGCAGCTTTACACAATCAAAAGAAGTAAGTTTGTATGCAATGTGTATGAATCAAAATGATAAGATAAATGTTTGGTCTTATGATGATTTAACTTTCAAATTAATTAAATATTGTTGCAAGCAACAATGAGTGGGCCCAAGCACCCTGCGCTGTCCTCATTAACCACTTTTCAGGATAAGTTCAAAACATCGTCACAGCTGACCCGTTTGAGATAACAAAAATCCCTCTGCAATTTTGCATCCTCAGTGCATTGAAATCACATAGGCCCAGTTTGTTGGTGATCGTATAAATCCCCTAGGAGTAGTACATCAAAATCCATTGGGTGCGATAATCATCTAATTAGATTTTGTTTTCCTTAAGAAGTTTTCCTTATATGTTATTTCTTAAACTGTAAGTGTTTACATATTAAGAAATCTCCTTTTTAACCATATTACAGTTGCAACTTGAGTGGCACTTGAACCTTTTCGTTGCATTTTTGTGCAAGTTGTGTTTTTAGCATAGGCGCTGTTTGACAAGAGGCTAGGGGCCCTAGGCCAGTAGGGAGGGCTCCGAAGGGCTGACAACTTTGAAACTACAGCAGGTTATCAGATTATTTATTAGATAGTGATGAATGCTGATCGCAGAGGCCCCTTGCATTTTTTTTGCCAAGGGCCACTTTTAAAATAATTTTAAAGTTTAGATCAGAAATGGGGATTAATATCGGCTTACACTTGAGGTTTCTGTTTTGCAATTGGAAATAGAAAAGTTGTACTGAGCCATCCTTAGCATTTACAAATCTACAACCTTTAAAGCAATCTTTAAATAAGTAAGATATATACAAGCAAGATGTACTACGTATATACGTAGTTTACTACCAAACCTTAATTAAAAAAAAATTTTTACACAGTATTTCTGATAAAGCTTTACACACTTTCAGTATCTTTTCACTTTAAAAAATACATTTTGATACCAAAATAAATTAATACAATATTATAGTCACCTTAGAGTCTCCAATATTTATAGCCGTCTTAGAAACAAATTTTCAACCATAACCTTTAGTATACAACACACAAGTAAATCATAAATGCATTTACATATATTACGTCTAAAACTTTTTGACTGGTAGTGTTTTTTCAGGAAATAATTTTTTTTGTAATAATAAATATTCAAACTTTTCACTCCATATAGACTCTATGCGTTAACATTGCACATTTATCTATTAAATAGTGTATATTACATAGACATACACTATTTAAATACCTATTCAATAAAGTCTCTGTCCATTTTATAGCCTATTCAGGAAAATTATTTATCCAGAGTTACAGGAAGACGCACTTTGTGGCATTGGAAATGTAAAGAGGACCTTAGGAGCTACATTTCATAAATAATAAGAACAAAAAAACAGAAGCATGGATTTCATCTAGGACAAATACACTCATCTCTTATCTTTCACATTTTTATCGATAGCTCTCTTTTTTTCAAAATAACAACCCCAAATCCATGAATGTATACCCTGACCTTTAACTGTTTAACTGGCATTTCCCGTTTCCATCACAACATGAACTCCTTTAACCTCACATACGCATTTCATTCGATTCTCACTAGCACAAATGGCGTCACAAAATAAAATCACACTTTAAGCACTGAGGGTTTATTGCACTTCCGTGTCTGTGGGTGTATATTGCTGAAAATATGGTATTTGGGGGACAGCTCAGTTCTGAAAAAGTGCCAATTAATGGTCACAAATATAGCACTCTATAAATATATATATATATATCATAGACTTGGGGTGAGTTAATATTTAACAAAATAAGCCCTAAGCGCCAACTTCAAGGGAGGGAACTCAACAGGATATGCTGAGCAGCTACACGCCTCTGTTAATACAGCTAACTACAGTTTGTTACGTTATTGCACAATTATTTCAGTGTTACGTGTGCAAATCAGCTGGCTGCTCGGAGTTCTTTTTCAATTTTAACAAGCTGAAAAATTGAAAGTGCTTTGTCGAACTCGACCGTTTGATTGTGTAAGTCTAACGTCATTACAAATGAACAGCCAAGAGTTTCAGGTTTAAAACTGACACTCTCAAAGTGCATTATGGGCAACAAACACACACACTGTGCATTAATAGAAGTACTGAGGTCCTGAATGAATTCTGTTTTTTTTTTTCCAAGAATGTCTAGATTTTAATGTTTTTCCGGACAAATCTGTTTGTAGAAATTTAACAAGCGAAATGGTACGGAATTTGTGCCAATAAACTTCATGAAGGGTTAAAACTTTACTTTTCAGTTTATCTTCTAGTGAAACGCTTAAAGATTTGAAATCAGAGTTCTTAGTTTGCAGATGAAATTTTTTTAAACAAACATTACAACTATTTTAACCACTTTTTCAAAAGTTGGAAAATTCGATTTTGAGTTTTAGAAGTTTATATCTGCTTATTAAACTGTGACTACTGAAATTTCCGAATCTTAATTCATTTTAACTTTAGTGAATTTTAAATCTGGCAAGTCTCCAAGACATGAATGAATTTTGCACTTTGTAGGTCGTTATTCTAACTACATTTTCAGTTTTCTTTCACACGAACCTCCAAATTAAGTTTAACCTCCATAATTACACAACTATCAGATCCTGTTGTCACAAAATCAGTTCATACGGCTGAGAAGAGCTGGATTTCATGACATTTCATTCAAATTAAGCAAAAATTTTTTTTGAAGCTAACCGAACCACTAACTGTAACTTTAAACTTCTTAAGTTTGACTCAAATTTAGTCGGGGAAAATGTTCAGACCGTTTTGTCATCGTACCTTAGATCTCCTTCCTCCATGTTTCTTTTAAGTTTCTCAGTTAGTATCCGTGTGCTTTAGTGCTGCAGAGGAATTTCATGCATTATTAAATAATGGAAAAGAAAAACATCCTGCAGTAGCCTGGCGTCGACTTTCACAATCGGGTGCTCAAACTTTGTGCAAAAATCATTTTCAGTCACACAGGTGACGCTTTATTTTCCTGATGAAACTGAATTATTTTTTTTTTTAACTAACCAAACTGCAAAATAATACAAACAACTGTATGGTGTGGACGCCCTCTGCGAGGTCATGAGAGGTGAACGATTCTTAATTTAACCTGATCTTCATAAAACAGACAAAATGAACAGTGATCTAGTCTAGTCTAATCTCATGTGATTGCTGATGCTCATTCTATCGTAGTAAAAAAAAAAAAATACAAGCCTTCTAAATGATAAGATACTGTAAAAGCCAAATCCACACAAATGCTACATTTCCTACAATTTGAACATTAACGACGCGACACAATACGGCCATATTTACACAAATGAAACCGCAACACACTCAGGAACAGGAATGATTATATATACAGTATATACGAACTCGATAAATACCTCTAGTTTTGGTTCTATCACATAAAAATAAAAAAATCTGCCATTTTTTCCCCTTTACATTGAACCTGAAAGAATAGGCACTCCAGCCTGTCTGCACGGCTGAGAAGTTCTCACAGTATAAATGTGTTTGCTATGAAATAAACCTGTTTATGTGAAACAGAAAGGGCTGGCAGCAAGATCGTCTTGAAAAGCAACCCGTGGCATGAAGGAAGCATCTCTAGACAAAGCATCGCTGGTTCTTTCTCATTCCTGATTTTAAGGATACGGATAAAAGGTCTCTCAGGTTACAGGATGATGTATCCATTCAAACAGTGTTATAAATATATTTCTTAAATACTTTAAATAACATATGGGTTACAGTTGAGTGCAAAGGTTCGCCAAAATACGACAAACGTCATTTTACTATCATGTTACAAAAAAGAAATCACATTTTCCCTCCTATATATAGCCCTATTTAGACGGGATTAAATTCACGATGGGAATCTGGAGTAATTCTACACTCTCCATGTGACCCATGTGTCTTTTTCTCAGTCAAACTTGAAAAACCTCCTACACTGCAAAACAAACTAAATAATTAAAATAAATATGTTCATAAATTAAATTAAGCAAGTGAAAGTAACTTGGATCTAGTCAAATTTATATAAATACACATAATTAAATAACCAAATATAAGATTATTAAACCCATATTTTACAATATTTAGGCATTATAATAATTTTACATAGAATTTAGCTTATTTTAATCATTTATTTATAGAAAACAGAGAACTTGTCCGCTAATAGAGCAAGAAATAAAGTATTTAAAAATGGAAAATATGTCGAGAAATAGGCCTAATTTTATATCTGATTTACTGTAAACTGTAAAGCAGTAAGAAACAACATAAAATTTGACTAGATTCATGACGTTCCCACTGGTGAAGAGGTCATTATTTTGCCGCGTACGCCACTTATTTCTTTATAACCAACTCTAGTAACTTTACTCCTGTCCAGCTAGACATCGTTTTGACTTATTTTTTTCCGAATACTTTTTCTCACCACACCTACTCTACTTTAGTCACCTATCTTTTTCTCCTGACGACTTCCTTGCTTTGGGCTGTTTAACTCTCTCCACGCTGCCTATATCGCACGTTACTCCATTAGACGGAGAAAACATAATCGAACAAAAGAGTGACTCTCTGAAGGCTGATTGAAGAGACAGTTACGATATAAATACTGATATAAACCACTTTATGTTCACACTCGACGACGTGCAATATTTAGATTTCTATAAAGAAACGATGAACAAACACGTACCTCCATGTAATTTTCTTAAACGTTTAAAGATAGACGCTTATATAAGTAAATCCCGATCGAACTCCTTCTGAAGGATTTTTTAAACGTTACAACTGAAAAAAACAAAAAAAAACAAAACGTTAAACTAATCCCATCCAAACAGGGCTCGTTATGTAACACGATCAGACGGGACACATTTCCTTCATTATTCATCGTAAAAACTTCACTTTCTGATTCTTGCTGGTATGTCTTTTTAGACTTGTTTCAGATTTTAAACTTTAAACTTATTTTGCACTAATAACTTTTTTCTCTTCTCGCCAAAAGTGGGTGCAAACTTTTGCACTCAAATGCATTTAGCTATAAAAGCTGTGTTATAAATACCTCACAAATGCCGCAGTTTGTTTACTGATTTTAGATGATGAAAATCATACAAATTACATTTCTTTTTTCAATCGAATCACATTTTCACAATTCGAATCAAATTTTATAAAGTTACTCTTTTATGTTCATGGCTACAGTTCCAAATCTAATGGTAAAGTCATTATACAAATAGCATCCTTGACATCATTGGGTTAAATAATCCCAGGCTTACATTTATAGCATCACATCTACCGTTTGTTTTTAGAATGAACTTCAAGTAATTAATTTCATGTTTAAATAACTAGAGTAATGCCAATGCCATATGTATGTAAGCATTTATGCTAAGATTTGCACAAGACTGGGCCAGGCCTGCCAATGTGTGATGATTTCAGGACGATTCTACGAGCTTCTCATCGACTGAGCTTCCGCTTGCTTTTAGCCTTCTGACTCTCATGCGAAAAAAGGTAGAGGAGCAAAAACGTAGAAAGCAAACACATCCTGGCTCGCTGCTCGAGTGCATTTACAATGAATGGAAAAATCTATCCACATTCGATTTTCCCCCTCGGACCTTTCCTTACCTCCAGCCTGCCTTGTGAAGAGATGGAAACTTCAGGACAGGTAGTGGAGCATGGAGATAAAATTTTTCATTCATCAGTCATCAGGTCTAGTAATCAGTCCAGGACTTAGTCAAATGACTTTGAAGGTCATGTGATATAATCTCGAAGACTATGGTCCTTCCCTCACGTACGGAGAGGCAGCTTCGGTGAAAGACGTCTCCTTGTTCCTTTTGACTCATCATTACCGAACTTCTCGCCAGGTTTGTTGGAGCGAATCCCTTAGCTGTCGCGTTCTCCTCAGATTAATGTTCCTAGCCCTTTCTGAACGTCTGCATCATCAGCAATGTGAGTACACTCAGCTATATTACAAGCACTGACTTACAGATATCCTGACTTGCTCTACGTAAAATGGACAGAGGCTCTGTACAGGTTTTCAAGCTTTGGACCTCAGAAGAGGACGACTCTACACACGGATGACACATGTCGCAAGGCCTAAGAGCCACATCGGCTTTCACAATGACGGAGCACTTCGCCGAAGAAAAAAAGCAGGAAGTTATTATTCAGCACAGAAGTCATTCTGTGAAATGGAATAGCAGTCTGCGGGATACATCGAATACCTTGGCTGAGTCTAGACTTTGTATACTGTACGTGTACGTGCAAAAGTTTACATACCCCTGCTCGAGGATGATGAAACCAATAAGGCGTTTAACGCATGTCAGGTTATTATGAGGTCAACAAGTGTAAGGTTAGCAGATTTATATATAAACACGTTTCACCCCCGAGAACTGATCACATCACATCACATCTCTCTCGACTGTTTATTTTGGATCTTCTATAACCTCCCACTGACTGTAACACTGTAACCCGACCGCTCGCAGAAATGCATCAGGACTCCCCGAGTCCTATTATTTTAACATTTCCTGCCTTGAATAAAAAGTAAAATTTTGTTGTTGTGTTGCTTGTTTGTTTTCAGTCATTCATTGAACTCTTTAAATGTGTGGCCTAAATTCATTAGAGCGTGCTAAAGGGAATACAGGGCTTACTACTAAAGATAACCACACGTCAGGCTTAAGCTGGGTCTATGCATGGTTTCAGAGCACGTAGATGATGGTGTAGCCCTGAGACCAAAGGCAACCGATAAAGTGCGCGTGGGCGCTGCTGTGACTGATGCTCGTCTAAAAGGAAGAGTGATGCAGAAGTCGTGGGACAGCTACAAATATGCTTAACAAAAACGTAAGCAAAACATGCACGGAAAATGGAAAAATATCCTTATCGTCTGAAAATCGTTGCACGAGCCTGGGTCGTGCTCATTCGTGACATTATTGAAGCTTTGTTTTCTCAGCTCACGGGACTTTGTAAGAGAATCAATCGCATCGTATTGTGATATCGGGCATGCACAGGTTAGAGATTAGATTGGGACGACGATCTTAAACGGCACACAGCGAACAGCCGGCTTTAGTCTCAGTCAACGTTTCATTTCAGGAAACCAAGCATTTCAGGGGATGCAAACTTTTGCACTCAACCGTAGGGACGATGCATTATAAACTTATGACTTCTGTATATTATATCTACTGACCATCCGTGTGAGGTGTTTCCCGGATGGAGCCTGTGTAATCTGACTTAATGAGATCAGAGTTTGGGGAAAGTCTGGTCAATTAGGACACATCATCTATAGGGGGAGGAGGAGGAGGAGGAGATTCCACGTGGGATTCAAGCTACAGGCTTTGCAGGTCATACTACTACTAATCATCATCATCATCATCATCATCATCTCTCTCTCACACACACACACACACACACACACACACACAGGTAGTGGTTCTAGATGAAGTGGATCCAGCCGTTATCCCACTCGCGCGGCGGCGAGATTTTGAACCGGTGGCGTCGCACCCTGTAGTTCTTGCCGTCGTGGTTGTCCCAGTACTCGTCGGGGCCGACGCGGTAGCGGACGGCGAACTGCAGGCTGCCGCTGCTCTCGAGGAACGCCGGCGTCACGATCTTGAACTGGAAGCGGTCGGTGCCGCCGTCGCTCGAGCTCGGCACGTACGCCGCGGGCACGTCGACGAAGGTGAGCCAGTTGTTGAGCGTGTACCTCAGCGTCACGCGCTTCTCGAACGCCAGGTTCAGCACGCGCACGACGCCCGAGATGCTGAACTCGTCCGTCTCCACGGACTCCAGCAGCACCTTGGCGCTCTCCAGGCGCTCGCGGAAGTCGGGCTGCGCGCCCGGGCACGCGAACAGGGTCTCCACGAAGGTCGACTGCGTGTATCCGTTGGGCGCGTGCTGCTCGAAGTTGCTGAGGTGGAGCGCGCGGGCCTTCTTGAACTTGTCCAGGACGCGGTCGGGCGTCTCGGGCACGTCGGCGTCGTCGAAGTGGCGCACGGAGATGAGCTCGAGGCCGAGCGAGTCGGCGAAGCGCACTTTCTTCTGGCTGGACGGGCTGCAGATGCGCGCCACCTCCAGCTTCGCCCTCTCCGCGGAGCTCGGCAGGGACTTGCAGCGGCGGCGCAGGCCGGGACTCGGCGGCGGCTTCGGCAGCGATTCGCGTCCGCGCGGCCGCTCGTCCACCACGCGCATCCCCAAGGGTTCGCGCTCGCCGGTCACCACCACCTCCTCCTCCTCCTCTTCCTCTTCCTCCTCCTCGCCTTCCGTCTTTTCGCCGTCGTCCATCTTCTGGTCTGCGGTCAAACTCCCGAACAAGCCGGCGATGCAGCTGTAATTTCTCGGAAGGCAGTTTTTCGGAGGCAGCATGACCACGACTTCACCAGTCGCTTCGGTTTCCATAAAATTTTACCAAAAAAAAAAAAAAAAAAAGGATTTAAACTCCTGAGGTGTAAAACCTTGCCGGTCAGCAAAAATGATGAGACGAGACGAGCGGCTCAGGTGACACTTACTGCGTGGCCGTGTGCGTGCGCGCGCGCCTGCGCCAGTGCGTTCCCCGTGTGCGCGTTTGCGTCTCCTTCCTTACATGTCCTTCCCGGTGCGCGTTTCTGCGCGCTTTCGTTCCCCCCCCCAAAGAAATCTCTTTCAAACAGCAAAGCGCGCAGCAGCTACACAGGCTGCACACACACACTGATCTACACTACGCAGAGCATTGCGGAAGAGATGATAATGATTCTCCCCCCACATGCACACACCTCCTGGGGTAGAACAGCGCCTGCGCGCGGTGACGTCGCCACCCAAACACTATAGATAAGACTAATCAGGTAGGCAGGGGTAGGTGCAAGAGCCAAACCAACCAGAGTAGCGGTCCTTTAAAGGAAAACTAGAGCACGCGCAAAAAACGAGCAAAAAAAAATAAACGTCCATATAGTCCAATTTGTGCAAACGGTGTTAAGATTAATGGGATTTTATTTGTAATCAGGATAATACAGACAATAAGGAAATGAAAGCATGGCGACAACTTTATAGTTTATTGACAGGAACAAAAAAAAAAAAAGAGAGAGAGACCTGAATTGAAAGTGAACACACACACACACACGTCGTGTGCACTTGCAGCTCCGAAGCCACGCCCCCCCCCCCCCCCACTTTGCCGTCGTTTCCAGCTGCGTCACTGCGTCGTGACGCATGCACGCAGGCCACCCTCGCATGGTGATCGCCATGGCAACCGCACGTAACGCCGACTCGCGCCACAAACACGCCGAGATCAATCGACTTCATCGCTCGTTCCACGACCCGCGCGGACTCTCCCAACGGGCGCGTCGACCAGCATGCGCTTCAGCCAGGTGTGACCACGGATCAGGTTATTATAATGATAATAATAATAATAAAACTAATAATAATATGTCCTCGTTTAAGAAGCCTATCACTGCTCTCTCTCTCTCTCTCACTCACTCACTCACTCTAACTTGTCTTACCCTGCATGATGACGTCAAAGGGAATGGAATGACGTGTCTCCCCACACACACGCCACAGGAGGAGTCTCAGGATCAGTCCCATTGTCAGGACGCCTCAGGACGCATGGATGATGCAGAGTTTGGAGAAGCCGGGCTGCGGTGCGCCTTCGTGCAAGCCTTCAGGAGGAGAATGTGTGGAAGAGCTGCTGCTGAACATTAGCGAGGAAAGCTCTGTGAAAGAGCAGGAACCTTATGAGATTCTCAACCAAACGGGCTGGGATGAAGCAGTGAGTACTGTCGGATAAGATAAATGACGCACCCATGGTCATGAGAGGCACCTGCGCCTCTGCAACTTTTGCATGCATTGCTTTCTGACTGAGACGAACACAGGAATAAGAATGGAAAATAAGAATCATGTAGGACTTCGGCACAATCCAAAGTCCCGCTTTGACTTGAACGCCCTTCGTCATGGCTAACATGAAATTATTTATTTTTTATTATAATTTATGACCGGACTACACGAATGAAGATTAATCCTAATTAAAGCATGACAGACTACCTGGAGCATCAACTCAGCAAGTTTATAACACAAAAAATAAATACAGCCAAGTCCGGAGATATTGTCTAGAATCATAACACTTTTTTTTTTTTTTTTTTTAACCAGTGTGTTCAATCAATTAAAACCTGAGGAATGAGAAAAGGAGAAATAAATGTAAATAATACATGCAGTGGGTCATTTTAAAATTAATAAGATCTTTAAGATTTGTTGAATCCTAAAAGTTCAGACATTTTTTTCTAACTAAATGGAATTTCAAGAATAATGTTTCTTATCTTTCACAAAAGGGCACCATCACACTAGACACTAACTAACTTGTTGAGTTGACTTTCCAAGTAGTCGGTCATGTTTTATTTAAGATGATATCTCCATATTATTTCCTTTGTGTAGTCCAGAAAAAAAAAAAAAAAGACCCTTCATGTTGGCGATTACATGGGACGTTCAAGTCAAAGTGGGACTTTTGATTGCGCATAATAGTAGAACACAGTTCAGAGAGGAAAAACTCCCTTTTTAGTATATATAATCCCTTATAATCTATATAATCCCCTGCTACACTAATGCACTTATGCCAGTGTTTCACTAGTGCTTGGATAGAAATTTTTCTAAGAACACCGGAGTCATGATGATACACTGGCTCCTCAGGAACTCCTCTAATGACCCAATGGCGATAACTCCCAGCCACACGTTCCTGTAATGTGCAGTTGGTGCTGGTGAATGATTGTGTGTATGATCAGTTCTGCTCATGACTGGACATTGCTTTTCCATTTCAATCTCATTTTCAATTCTATTTTATTAATTGGTCACAGTGTAAATTTTATAGCTAAAAGCTTTCCATATTTGTATAATTGTTCTTATTATATTCTTATCTCATATTTTCTATTATTTATTAGAATATTTTCTTTTTAATACTGTAGTTTTATATTTTTATTTATTATTTGAATACTTATATATACTTGGATTAGGAAAATGTTTATTTTCCGCAAGATGGTGATGACTTATACATTGATTTTTCAAGGATCAGGTGATCCACTCTCTGAACGTTCACGGGAACGACTGCAGTGTGTCCCGAGTCACCTCGGCCGGGGTCGTCATTCCCGGACACCCGGCCTTCTTTAAAACATGTGCACCATTCAAATGTTTTACTGCAGCCAAGAGTCTCACCACCGTACTGTGGTTGAAGTCTTCTTTAAATGTTAATCGCTCTTATGCCTTCCTTCATGACAAATTTCTTGCCCAGTCCCGGTTTGACTTGAACGCCCCTTGGAACACTGACTAACATATTTTAGAAATATGAGCCTCATGACTGGCCCACTGTAAAGCCAATTAAGGTGTCATTAAGAAGCAACACTTCATGTGTAAATGTGTATGATACTAATATATAAAAGAAATCCCACACTGGTTGTGTTTTATGTTGACAGATCCAAGGGTGGGGCAGGTGCTCTCCTTTTTCCTGCCTGTTTATAGCACAACAAAGGAGCAAGAAGCACAAACAGGAGATCCCAGCCTCCCATTGTGTTCTTTGCACCGAGTTGAAGGACCTAAAGCTCTCGGATCTCCTCCCTCCTCCCAGCCGAGCTGCATATGAGAAATCCGTAGAGCATCCGAGAATCAACGTTCCTTCATCTCCGGAACACCTCGACAGAACCCAGAGCGCCGTCACTTCTACCTCATCCTCAGAAGATGACCCGTTGGAGGATTTCACGCTTAAGACGAGGAACGTAAAGAAAAGCTTGCTTGGAAATAAATGGCTGTTTGGGAACGAACAGAACGCACTTGACAAGATTCTACCTCACCCACAACAACCGGATGCTCAGTGCCCGTGTATGAAGAATAGGAATTCTGGGAAAGTGTCACTGCTTAATCGAGTTATGTTCCTGCCACCGGTAAAAGTGCCAACGAATCCAAAGAGCTCAAACGGTTTAAAGGGCAGAGATGACGGCACGACAAGAACAGTTATGGTTAGCGAGAAATGTGATAGCGATCCAGAAATGGGAGCGGCCGTTTCTCATTACAGCCCGACTGCAGGCGCCACACAGGGGATGATCACGTCCACGCAAGGTCCAACGCAGCACCAGAATCACCTCCTGTCTGCTTTAAACATCTCGAGAAAGTATCAAATCCCCATCAACACCTGGGCCGAGACTCAGCCCGGTGCCGCCCAGTCCCTCCCAGAACGAAATCTCAGACAGGAAGAGCTGATCAGGTCACCTTTAAGGTACAACTCGGCGATCAGATCGCTGTTAGCCACGAAAAATAAAATCCTGAGAAAGGAAGAACCTGAACTTCCGATGCTGCTGGGTACCAAGGTCCAGATACCGGTGTCCACTCAGAGACTACTGTAGCTGCTCGTCCTCTCTCTCTCTCTCTCTCGCTCTTGTCCAATTGACATTAAAGAGGACTGTCTGCTGAAAGGAGGCTGTATATTCTTTATACCTAATATTTAACTTTTCAGGTACAATTTGTTGAGTTTACGGATGGAAAAAAAAGAAGAAACAAAATGCTTAAAATGTGTGCATTAAGCAATGAATGAAACATCCAGAGTTGTGCTATTAGAAGAAATTTTAAAACTTTTCCACAACATACCCCAAAGTGTTTTATTTCGTTTATACCCCTGCAATTTGCCAAAGTGTGTGTGTGTATATATATATATATATATATATATATTTATATATTATATATATATATATATATATATATATATATATATATATATATATATATATATATTTTTTTTTTTTCTTTTCTGTTTTTAGTTGCATCGAACACTGTGTTCCTGTCGTACGTTTCCATTTCTAACGTCTTCTGGAGATGAATAAGAAACACAGATTTGCATGTTTCTGAGAAGCCTGAAAGTCATCTCTCCTGAAGATGTCGATTTACCCGTAGATAAGAACATACAAGGGGCATTCGAGTCAAAGTAAGATTTTGATTGTGTAGAAAAACAGAACACAGTTATGAGACTTTAGTTATGAAACTCCTTTTATTTCTCTATATAATCCCCTGCTGCACTAATGCACTCATCCCAGTGTTTCACTAGTGCTTGGACACCATCAAGGTAGAAAGTTTTCTCGGTACGCCGGAGCCATGATCAGAATGCTTGCTTCGGGTCTTAAACACCGGCCTCCCAGGAACTCCTTTAGAGGCCCAAACATGTGGAAATGGCTTGGAGCGAGGTCAGGACTGTACGGGGACGTGGCGATAACTCCCAGCCGGGATCCTGTAACGCGCAAATGGTGCTGGTGAATGATTGTGTTGACAGTTCACACTGCCGTGCGCTCCGAGCCGCCTCATTCACGGACGTACGTCTTTTTTTTAAAACATTTGCACGGCTCACATGTTGTACAGCGGCTAAGAGTCTCATCACCGTACTGCAGCTGAGTCTTCTGGACAGGCAATGTCAATCACCAAATTTCCTTTCACAGAAGTCCCGGTTTGACTTGAACGCCCCTCGTATTATGAGCTCATTAGTGCAAAGTTTTAAAAACTCGTTTACCTCAGAGCTGCTGTTGTAATAAACAAACACGTTTACTGACCAGTTATCAATAATTTAGTGTATTAATAATGAAACTAAACTTGCATTACTTTTAAACCCTTAGCTGAATTTGAGATTCTTTACTTTACCTTTTTTTTGCTATTAGTTATGTATTTTAGTGGTTTAACTTTCAGCCGCTCCGAGTGAACTGCGAGAGTTTGAGCCTTAGATGAAGCTTTCACTTGAGAATGTTTACCGTCTTACATCATCATTTACCTCAGTGAGGCCGTTTTCCGTGAATTTACTAGAGAATGTTAACAAAGATGCTTTTGCTAATGACAAATGTGTCATATTTCACGATTCAGGAATATTGACCAAACTGTACAGAAATATTATAGAGTTTTTCAATAGAGATCTGAGATGTGACGCCTCGTACGTTGGCTCTGCTGATAAAACTACTACTGTTCCTAAGCCGTTTTTTTATTTTTATTTTTTATAAATACAGCATTCTGTAAACCATTCAGACTGACTTGTGAGAGTGTCGGCTGAACAGCAGGCCGTCATTCACTCCAAGAATATCTCGTTATCTCGTTGTAGTTGCTGTCGAGTGCCGTGGAAAAATCACCACTCACTCATCTGAATTATTAACGCTGCGATTATCGAGGCCGGAGGCTTTCACGCTCGAGTCACCGCATTCTCGTTTCAGAGATACAGACGACGACTTAGAAATTAGAGTAAGGAGAAACGTTTCATTTGGTGTTGGGTATAAAATAAATAAAACAGAAAAATCTGATCAGACACAAAGTTGTGGAAAATCTGAGAACACTCTAGACAGATTTTCTAGATTTTTTCATAAACGTGAACTAAAACTTCAACTATAACATCAGGGCCCGTATTCACAAAACTTCTTAAGCTTAAAAGTTTGCTCCTAGTGACGGAATTCTTTTTGACGGAATTTTTCCCCGATTTTCTCCCTAATTTAGTCGTGTCCAATTCCTCCCCGTCACTAGGGGGCTCCCACATTAAGGCTACTACTACCACTCAGCCGGGAGGGCCGAAGACTATCACGTGTTTCCTCCGAACCACGTGACGCCAGCCGACCGCATCTTTTCGAACAGCTCGCTCGCGCACTGTCAGGGGCGTCTGTGAGCTCGCGCACCGTTGGGGGCGGAGTAACACACTCGGAGGACAGAGCTATCCGCTCCCTCCGTTGCGCGAGCTCACAGACGCCCCTGACTGGCTGTAGAGCCGTGATTAATGTGGGAGCACTAAGTACCTCTCATCCCTCCCCTCTGAGGAAGCTCGGCCAATCAGCTCTCTCTAGACCTCCGGCTGCGAGAGGTTACAGCATCACCCGGGAATCGAACTCGCGATCTCCGGATGATGGGGCGAGCGCTTTACCACTGCGCCACTCGGAGGACCCAGTGACGGAATTCTAAGAAAATTCTTAGAACTATGACATTTTCCTAGAATTTCCCCTTAGATTTAGGATTAAATCTGAGTAAAGATAAAAATGATTCACAAAACATCTTAGCCGTAAAAAAAAAAAGCTCCTAAGGTAAAAAAATGTCAAGAGTAGAGAGGTGTACTTTTAAGAGGCTTAAGAGTTTCTCTAGCAGAGGACAAAATGGCAGAAAGAAGAAATATTCTCCAAACACTGAACGTAAAGCTGAAAGTAAACGCTGCTCTTATGTCCAATTTGGTTTTATTGTTGTTTTACTTCCTTCCATCTCTCTTGAATTCTTGACTACATATCATTCAAAAGTGCAACTTAAACAGACTGTCCTGCAATCATGTACATTGGTAAAAGCTGAGACATTTTGCTCCCATCAATCTGAAATGGATTACAAGTAATAAAATCAGTTTAGTAAATAAATGTAAGAACTTAAATACAGTAACTACTGTGTGGAAACGGGTTGCTTCAAAAGTCGACACATTTTCAACATTTAGCTGTATAATTTATCTTATAAGATAACTAGCCTATAACAGAAACTTTGCATAAAGTAGTCTGTAGTCATGGTTATACAATTTCCTTGTATACAAACAATATGATTTTACTGTCTGTTCTATTATCATATATTGTATTTGTACAAAGAGCACATTTCACAAGACCTTTACAGAGGTTATTTTTTTTTATCATCAACCAATCACAGTCCTCCAACTGCTGCATCATCCCTAGCAACAGGGTCGACCACACCCCCCTCAATAAGATAAAAGTTTTTGCACTTTCCTTACTCAGAGTTGCTCCAAGACGTCTTCTAAATCACTTTTAGTCTAAGACTCCCAGTTAGGACTTTTTAGGCTAAGATAGGAGCTCTCTGAGAGAATTCTAAGAAGCTTTGTGAATACGGGCCCAGATTTTTACACGAGTCCTAAAAGTAGATAAAGAGAATTCAATTAAACAAATGAAAAACAAACAAAAACAACAACAATATTATACTGCAGAATTATTTGATAATTCATTAATTGATGAGATACTGAGGCGATCCAATACCACATCTGCTCATCAGATCAGTTTATCAAGATCAAATCAATTCCAATGTTAAAGTTAAATCAGTCGGTGTGTGTGTGTGTGTGTAAGTAATTGAGTGAATGCATGTGTGAGCGTGTGCAAGTGAGTGAGTGAGTGTGTGTGAATGAGTGAGTGTGAATGAGTGAGTCAGTGAGTGAGTAATTGTGTGTGTGTGTGTGTGTGTGTGTGTGTGTGTGTGTGTCCGGTTTATTTAAAGAACTGAAATCTGCGTAAGCCTGCTTTCTGTTCCACAGTGTGTGTGTTAAGCAGCACTACTTCGTGCTCTCTGTTGTGTGAACGTCTTATAAAGGAAATTCCCTCAATAAAATTCCTCCCTTTGGAACATCATGTGATGTTATCAGCACAGACATCGCTTCCTTCATGCACCTCGGGTACACGCTGCTGCTACTGTGAAAATGTGAATGAATATAAATAAATATTAAAACAAAACTTTTTTTTTCTCTCAATACACACACACTACTGACATGTATATAACTTGTAAAAAAAAAAAAAAAAAATTGGTGATTTTATTAATTAACATGATAAACACCATAATTCCTAAAGAGGTCAAATAAAATCATTTCTTGAACTCCACCAATCCGGATCGATCGTGTACAAAATCAGCGTCACCCTGGTGTTAACTGGCGTTACCCAGGCCTAGCTGTGGGCCGCCAACACAAATAACTCTCGGGCAGTGCCACTTAGGACTCGATGCCGCCCGGAAAGTTCACTTCTACCGTATGTGAAGTACCAACGACGCGGCTTCGCAAAAACAAGAACCTTATGTGGTCTGAGATTTACATTAGCGCTCCATTTGGGAACACCGAGACTGGAACTACTCGTGAGCCACATTATCAGTAACATCTTAATGCACTGCTTCGTAAACCGTAACCACGAGATAAATACTCGACATCTGTCTCGATTTGGGGAGTGAAGCACGCGGAAGGGCCGCAATGCGGCTGAATACGTGCGCATCCACAACTTATCCTTTCTTTCACATAACACATTCCTAATTTAAACCATTTCTGTTCATAATGCTCAAGTGATTAAAAGATAATCATCTGTTTTCCTGAAAAGATGAAATGGAATTAGGATCAGCGGATGAGGACCAACAGTGCGACAGAGGCGTAAATGTAGTGTTCCGTGGAAACACATAAAAACACATGCTTAAGGCCCTTCATTGTTTGCAGTTTTGAGCTCGTTACCCAGCAACTGAAGAAGTGCCTCCTGACAGCAGCTGCTCGCCAACACTCCTCCTCCTCGAAGAAACAAACGTTTAAGAGCAATAACAGTTATATGTAAGAGCTGTCTGAGAAATTCTTACCTTCTAATCGTGTGAATTCATTCTCCTCTCCGCCGCAGTCACACCATTTGTTTGCACCAGGGCAGGCGCCATCTAATTAAAGCATGCATCCAAGGAACAAGGAACAAGAAAAAAAAATAAAAAAAACCTCTTTTTAATCGTGTAAAGTTAAAATAAGTGAAATGATGAAGCTGAAGTCATTCGCCAAGGAACAACAGATCAGATCAGATCAGAGTATGACATCACGGTACGCATCACCTCACAGACCCTAATGGAGCAAACGTACAGACTCGCCATACAAGCAGTCTGTGACAGAATCGCTACCTCCCAGACTCGACCCCTAAGTAACTATGAGGTCACAGTTTAGGGTCTGTGTAGAAGAAGTCAAGAGACCGCAGTCAGTAACACGCGAGACAGGGAAGCGCACCGGCTGCCGGTCATCTCAGAGACGTTGATGGTAGGATACTGTAATACCGCTCTGTACTTATACAAAGGACTGATTACTGAACACTTAAATCTGACTTATTTGAGATTTGATTTAATTACTATTCCACTCAATACAAGAGAGAAAAGTGATTTATATTTATGCTACGTTGATTGTTGTTGAAAAACGGAATATGATACCTTGACGCCCTCAGCTCTTACAGTAAACTGCTTTTTGTTCAGGCTCCTCGTTTTCCAGGAGACGTCCAATCAACACCAAATTCCTAATCTGTTAATGCAGTACATTTTTAATCCCTTTGAATTAAAGGTTTCACTTCAAATCCATTGGTGTTGTGATACTGGGGCGAAAATACACCAACGATGTCCTTGTTCGAATATTTATGGACTCGACTGTCTAAGTTTTTGTTCCATTTCCTAATAGTTTATAGCATATCTGCAGCTTGTACACTGTATACGTGTGTTTGTGGTAATTCCCCTACTTTCACTCTTGAACAGTTTTAATCTGGTTTCTACTTCTGATTTTTCCCCCCCATGCAGCTTCACCAGATGTTTAAGTGATTTGTTTATTTATTTATTTTTTGTTGTGTTTTCAACCCAGTACTAGTAATTTCCTTAGTTAAATCTCCTTAGTTGTTTGTTTGCTTGACGCAAAATGATAATAATTTGATTTCTGAAAGCGCGGCCCTTTGTTCATTTATGTAGACTATGCCCAAACAGCATGCAAGCATGCACATCGGGTTGTAATTAAGCACAGACCAGACAGACTTTTTCCACAAGATTTTCACTTGCAAAACGAGAAGCACGCAGCCGAGACGCTCACCTGTGACGAGGTTACTGGCACAACTTGCATAATAAAACATCAGGAAGGGATGATAAGATTCACACAAACACTTGTTAATTAAAAAAAAAAACATTTTATCTAAACTCATGACCCAACACGGTCACGTTTACTCACTGAATGTTACTAAAGATGGGGGAAGAAATTTAGTCAGTCAGTTGCATTATATATATATTTTTTGTGGTGATTTGATTGGCGTATCAAAATCTATATATATATATATAAAACCCTTTATATTTATAATAGAGATTGCTCGCAAACATTCAACCAATCAGTTTCTTTATAATCCTACAGGTGGCGCACTCTGAAATATTTACACATTTTCATCCCATGTGGTGAGTGAATTATTTCAGTTTTGAACAAATAATTCTGGCAGATGAGAGAGGTATGTGCTGCTCAGTAACAATAGCTTTTTAGCTTAAATTAAATTGAAGTTAGTTTGTATCGTTTAAATGCTGTGCTTGGTTTTTAAGTGAGAAAACCAATTTTACACGGAACAGGCTACATTTAATCAATCATTAAACTTTTTTTTAAAGGTTTAAAATATCGAATTGTGATACGCAAGTGCTGATTCGATTCTGTATCATGAGAATATTGTATTAGCAGGTGAGTAATGACTGCGGTGGTGATTCCCGTCCCTGTTAATTACACAGTTAGACCCTGATGATGATTTTTTTTTTGTACAGCATTTTATTTATTTTTTCTAGCGACCGCTGCAGCCTAGCCTAAACAACAAAACACAAAAACACAGGGTTCATTCATCATCATGTACATCAAATTCTAAAGAACGCATATTTTCAAATTAAGACACATTTTAATCCATAAACAAGAACAAAATCCAAAAAAGATAAAAAAAAAAAAAATAAAAAAAGTTACTCAAGTCATGACTTGTTCTTGGCACAAACGGGACTGCATGCACGCTCTTGTGAAAAAGTGAGTGTATGCTGACAATTTCAAGTAATCTACAGCAGTATGCTTTTGTTCGTATATTTTGTATTGTGTGTATAGCGTTTGGAAGCAAATCTCTGCCTTGGCTGAGCGACGAAATGAAAGGAAAACCTTTTGGTTACGATGCGACACAGGGTCACTTACATTCTGTTGTTTGCAGAAAACAGTTACGTTCATAAATAAATGTCTCATTAGCAGGCATAGCGTTACATTACGCTATAAATACTGAAATACATCGTGCACCATACGGAGTGTCCAGAAAGAGAAAACTTTAAAGAACAGAAGAAAGAGGAAAAAAAATTAAGAGCATCTCTTTGAAATAAATCAGAGATGCTTACCATAGCGTTACGTCGACCAGGTTTGTATTTACAACTTAAATTAAGGCACCGAAAAACGAAAGCCGACCACGGGACACGATGTAGTGTTAACGTGACGAAAAGTCTACATTCTGAGAAATGCTCCATGCTTCCTGTAATTGTAATAATATTTTGTTAAAGGTTCCGTCTTCCTGTAAACAGCGGTGATTTGCATGTTAAATCACTCACAGTACAAAATGCAAATCATCGTGATAATAATAATAGTAGCGTAAAGCCTAAATGTCAAAGGTCACCCATATCATTTGCGACATGCATAAAGTTATATAAGGAATAAGTAACGTTAATAAAAAAAACCTGCGGTAACCCTTACGAGCGATACGATACAGCCTGACCAGAAATATCCGTCTGGATCGAAATGAAAAATTAAATAACATAGGAACAATTTTTCTGTTTAACGATTAAACTCCAACTTAACAAAAACAATAAAAGAAATAATGCCTTTATAAGCACAAGGCAAAACTATCATTACAGTGCAGCCAAACAAGAAAATTTCACAAGAAATTAGATTTTTAGACGAACGCACATAACTTTAGACTTGTGCCACACTGTAAATTTACGACTACATAGTAGCACTATCATTATCATCACCGAAAACTATATATTCAGTTCTAACGGTAATAAAGTGTAAAAAAACAAAACAAAAAAAACATTATTTTCTGCAAGAACTGCAAAAATTACTAAACAGAATGTGCAAAATAAAGGATAAACATATTAAGCAGCAGTCAAATGAAAACGATAAAGTGCAGCTACAAGCCCTATTCAGACCGAGTTAGTTTCTCTGTAGTAACATCTCCACCTGCATCTGAAATGGTCTATGACATTGGTTGATTTGGGTCCTCATGGTCACATGATCCTGTTCAGTGGCCAAGTTCCACAAGAGCCCAAAAGTCGATGGGGCCGATATTCCCCCTCTGCTAAATTCGACGGGGTCTGTCGGGCAAACCTGGTGCAAATCCAAATAAAGAAATTAATTCAGATCGATGTGTAAAACTAAATCCCAACCAAACAGGGCTGCTGAAAGCTCCTTAAGCTTTGAGACTACGTGCAGTGGAATGACTTGCGAAGCTGAAGCAAGCTCGACTGTCACAAGCGCCTTGCAAACCGAGCCCTTTACGGTGATGAAAGTCAAAATATCTGCTGGCCTGAGTCATCGGCCTCTGGGCGTTGACTTCACAACGTTGCCCTTGTCACACCTGTTACAGATGGTGGCGAGACGGCTCAGCCGATGGCTTTGTCCGAGTTTTGAAACAAAGACAGAAAATCACAAGTTTGGGTTTCCACTGAACTGAAATGGGACTCCATGTTCCAAGCCAGGTCTGCCGACAGGAAGTCGTCCATGACCGTCTGCGTCTCGTTGCTGGTAAGAAAAAGGTGGCCCAGGCTGGAGGAGCTGGAGACCGTCTGGGTTTCGGTGCTGCTAAGTCTGATCTGCCCATCATTGGGACAAGTCAACGGAAGAGAAGGAGGAGGATGCGGGGGAGCAGGACCCCTGGTGTCTGTCTGGGTCTCGGTGTCTGAGGACTCGGTGCTCATGTTGAAGCTGGAGTGTCTTAGGATGCTGCCGAAGGACACGTGACTACTGGGGTCAAGTAGAAAGTTAAGATCCGTTTGAGTCTGGGTGTCGAACATCTCCAGCTCCAGGTCGCTCGTTTGGACCCTCGTGCCGACATCGCTGCTGGCGGCGTCCCCAAGGTCTTCGAGCAAGAGGAAGTCGGTTTGCGTCTCAATGTCTAGAAGCTCCAGGGGCGTCTCCGAGCTCAAACCTCCCAAGGCACTCTCGTCTGTCTGAGTCTGAATGTGAGTCGCGTTGAGGAAGTCCTCGAAGTCAAAGTCGATGCCCGTGTGCTGCTCTTGCACAGAACCCATGCTGGATCCACAGCCTTGAGCGCCACTAGCTGCCATACTGTCAGAAAGGATGTTCTCAAGATCACTGAAAAGGTTCATCGTCTGCGTCTGATTGTCAGCTACCGTGTTTTGGTGTAAAATATCCCTCTGAGCTCCGAAGCACAAGGACGATGCTGTTTTGTCCTCGAAAAATCCTGATTCTGTGCCGATGGGGTCGGGATCTTTGGTGCCAAAAGGTCCACCGTGTTCTGTGGTCTGTGTGGAGACGCTAAGCATATCTGAATCAAAGAGATTTGCACACATTATAGCTTGGTCCATTTGGGTCTTATTTACGGGGACTGCAAGGGAACGACTTGTCTGAGTTTCCCTCGTTGTGTTACCAGAAGGGAACGGGATCTGACTGAGAGTTTCAGTTTGTGCCCCAATGGAGGAAGTAGCTTTGGACCTCAAGGGGAACGTCTGAGTTTGCACGCTGACCGGTAGCTGGATCTGCGCGCTCACGCTAATGTCAGTTTGAGAACCAGAGGAAACTGAGGCCTCACTTGTGGAACCTGTATTGCCTCCCTTACTCAGGAATGAGATATCTGTCTGAATGTTGGTTGAGGTGCTTTTATTTTTTGATCCCAAATCGTTAACTGGATCACTGACTGACACAGAGTCCAGGCTTTCTAGGTTGACCTGGATCCCTGTACTGATGGCATCCAGGTTTGATCTGGAAATGGGTTCTTTCAAATTTTTAGTGTTTAACGGGGATACCACTGCCCCAAGCGACTGAGGCATGAGCTGCAAGCTGCTTACGGACCCTTGCGCGTCCACGGTCAATACCACAGACCTCAAACCGCCGCTCTCTGTTGGCGGGAGGAGGACAGGCAAGTGTGCCAGCTGCATCACAGGAACATTAACCAACGCCATCTTCGGCATGGGCAGAAGAAGCTTCTGGAGGTTTTTAGAGCGGATGGGGTTGTTTTGGGGTAAATCTGGAGTGAGAGACGCTGCTTCAGCAGGAATGGCTCCCTCTGTGACATCCGTTTCGAAGGTTTGTCCGTTAGGCTCAAGTTTTGTTGAGCTGCGAGATAATTTCTCCATTTTTCTTTTCTTGACAGGCGGATACCTAAAGAAAAAGCAAACGTTTAGATGACCGATACTCTGCTACTTCAGCTTCGGTTTCAAGATTCAAGCCATAAATGGGAATACCTATGCTCCTTGGGAACCTCGTGACCAGTTCTGTAGATGTGCGACAGCAGGGACGTTCGACTCGCGTAGGGACAACCGCATGTACAACTGTACGTCCTTCCACAATCCTCGACATGTCTTTTCAAGTCCCATTCCGTGCTGTATCCATTGCTGCACTTGACGCACTTGTGCTTCTTCTCTGCGTGCATCTTCATGAAATGCTAAGGGACATTAAAACAAAAGTACCCCGGGTTCAGCATCATGGTCAAACCTGATACCGTTATGTGCATGCAGGTGACGAGGTTAATAATTTTTTTTACTTACTTGCTTAACCAGGGCAAACTGGGAGAATGGCCTGTTGGGTCCCCTCGGACAGCCGTCTATCGGACAACAGTAGAGCTTCTGCAAACCCTTTAAATCCTTCCTTACCGTAGGGTTGACGATACCCTCCTAACAAACAGCAGAAATGATGAAACAGCTAAAGATGGTGCCAGTCATTGTTTCACATTCACATCATCAGTTTTGTTTTTTGCTTTATTGCATGGACATACAATTATTCAACCGAGCAATAAATGTCATGATGGGATCTGCAAAGATATTCATCAGGTAGGTGTTAAAAAATGAGCGTCATGTACTGTGACTAACCAATGTTACAAATCCTAACGCTGCTTGGAATGGAAACTGGAGCAGGTCTTATGTAACCGAGACTGAAGTTTTAAAAGGGCTTGTGAAATAAATCAATGCAGGAGTTCAGAGAAGTGGACATCTTGTGCAGGTTGAACATTTTAAATCGGTCTACCGACAGGACTATAGAGGTAGGGGGTTTGTCTTATTAAACCAGATGAAAAAAATATATAAATGCCATATCAGCAGGGGGACAAGCAACGGTTCAAGTAGATTTTTTTCTTCTTCTTCCTTTCTTCATTGATTGATTCATGGTCCACATGTGGGTTCAAAAATGAAAAGAGAAACATTTACCACTTGGAGTTTTGCAAAGGACTTCAGAGGTTTCAACATACAGTACTTTGTAACTAGAGTGCATGATTTCCAATCCCAACCCCATATTGCTCTACACACATCTGGTTCTTTTTAGAAATATTGCAATTGTGCTGCATTTCACTTACCTCACAAATTGAAAGTCGGAACTTGCATTATTATCGTTATATATATTTTTTTTCTTACATTTTAGTCTTCTGTTAGAAGTAATCTAGCCAGCTAACAGTTTCCTTCTTAAATTAGTGAACAAATCAAATTCATAAGACTTGTACAACTGCTGATGACCTAAAAATGAAAAATAGAGTTTTCAGATAAAAACAACATAAAACCTTACATGTACAAATAGAAAAAAAAATTTGAATCAAATTCTGTGTAAAATGTGTATGCTCTAACTGATCTAAAGGTAATCCTCATACGTAAACGTAGTAACTTTACTCAGTCTGATGGCGATGACGCGCACATGTGCAGTGATGTAAAAAAATATTTGCCCCTTCCTGATTTTTTCTGAGCATATTTGTTACACTTAAATGATTGAGATCAAACTGATTTTAATATGACACAAAGATAACCTGATTAAACAAAATGCAGGTTTTAACTGTATATTTCATTTAAAAACCTACTTTTATAGGTTATTTACTTTTATAGGTTAGGACTTTTATGCGCAAATTTATTTTAACTTTAGAGAAGAGAACACCACGTCTTATGAACGTAAATGTTCACCAGCGACTTTTTGTCATGAGGGGAAACACAGTCGTACTTTCCTCAGGAAAACTGAACTTAACTAGCTAACTAGGTTGCCAGGCAACCATTGCAAGTGAAGGCTTGCAAATGAATTACCACTGAAAAAGCTGGTCCAGACCAGAGATTTGCGAGTGTGTCTCAAGCATTCAGGGCTGTGAGAGCTTGGTTCAGCCACTTGGCTGTCTATTCGTCTCTAAAGAATGCAGAGAGAGAGAGAGAGAGAAAAAAAAGTTCTCTTTTGTCATTGTTCTCCTCAGCAGGCGGAAAAGCGTGGACGGAGGACCAAAACACCGAGATCATCTATATGCAGAAGTACACAGAGTGGTAAAAACTCGAATCTGCTGAAAGTAGGCTGCTAAGAGGAAGCTGCAATAGTAAACACACTCACTAAACGCCACTCTGTGGATCTGCGCAGGTTTCAGGTCGGTTAGGGTTTCCGTTAGAGACGTGCTGCCTCTGTCTTTGGATGCAGCCTGATAATGAGGTGACTAAATCTGAGAAAGTTTCTTGTGCACTAGATGTGCCCGAGTGAAATTTAACTGCACTAAAAAAATGTACAGCGCCATCTGTTGAATTTTGGAACAAACTAAATTTTTTACGTGTTACAGTGATTGTGCGCGAAATGAAGGTTTATTAAGTAGATATTAATTGCATGCTCATAAGTGTAGAGCACCATCTGTTGAATTTTAAGATGATGACTGATGATTTTTTTTGGAAGATTGATTTTTTATGATACAAGGGCGTACACCTGTGAAACCCATTAAAGTTTGTTCAGTACTTTTTACGTGATGCGTGCACTAACGAACAAAAACTCCAAAAACCATCTTGATGTGATTGATAACTCATCTTAGGGATGCTTTCGTGCTCATCGCGGATACAAAGAGCGGTTAATCGAGTTACCGCAGGCTTCCAGTGGATTTAGACCCGTCTGGCCGTTCTCAACCACGAGGTCTGCATGCTTTTCTGCTCACCGCGGATACAAAGAGTGGTTAGTCGATTTATCGCCGCCTTCCCGTCAGATCAGACCTGTCTGGCCGTTGTCAACCACAAGTCTGGCTGTTTTTCCAGGGCGGTTGTGTCAGGATGCAACCGGTCACAATACTCACGGTTTGAGAGACTTAGAATTAGAAGTAGAATTTTTTGTTGTTTTGTTTATTACTTATTGAACGTAAGGGGCTGACCATCTTTCTTTGAACAAAAGTGGTAAGTTTTTTTTTAAATATTTATGAGTGCGTCTATAAATAAATAAATAAATAAATATTCAATAAAACCAGTTATTTATTTTGGTACAGGGTGGCAAATGCAGTAACACCAGCCAAGGGGTAAACCTGATTGGCTGATTCCTTTCCAATCAGGATTAGGGCTGTAGCTATCGAATATTTTAGTAATCGAGTATTCTACCAAAAATTTTATCGATTAATCGGATAAAATGCACTTTTGCTTAATTAAACAGCAATGTAAAATATATAAGAGAAACAAAAATTAATTGGTGTTCTTTTTAGAAAAATATACTTTTATTTTTTAAATGTATACAACATTTTATCAAAAATAAACATTGTCATTATTCACAATACAAGGAAGAGCTTATCTCACCTATGCGGTTTGACTCGCAGTGAGATGCGGTGTTAGGCACCGTGAGCCGCCGCAACTGCCCGCTGACGTTCCGCAAAGTTCTGCAAGGTCCGCCAAAAAATTAAACATGTTTTTAAGGCGGCTTAAACATATTAAATTTTTCGCGCAGAAAGATGGAAATGTAATCGCAGCGCCAAAACTTGCAGTGAATCATGAAGAACCGTACTTCCGGCCACCGCGCGAAACCGCGTAGGTGAGATAGGGGTATTAAAGTTGACTGAAATTAATTCAGTGCATTACAGTACCATACACTCTTATTTTAAAGCCTTTTCTTGGTTGCAAAAAAAATGTCTTACAAATTACTTTAAGGATAAAAAAAAAAAAACTAAGGCACACATTAAAATAAATAATTACACAAAAACACTAAGTTGTGCAACTAAACGTTTCCAAATCTACATCTCAGGCATAACATAAGCCTTTACTGACAATTTCTGTCGTTTTCTCTTGCTGCTTTCTTCTTCTCTTGGCCTCGTGGATAATTTTATCGCTCCCTTCCATTTTGCAGCCCGCAACAGAACGCTCCCTCAAATCAATACACAGCTAACTATTTGCGTTTCCGTCCGCTTTGTGGGTGACGTAAGCGATTCTTCTTCGTTGGTGTTTACTGGCGACCTGCACCCGGAAGCGCGCTGTGTCAAAAGCGTGCGGTCAACAAATAATTGCGCAATGACATAACGCAAGCTTTTAAAATTAATTAAACGAAGCTTCGAGGCAGAAGATTTTGCCTCGATCATTTTTTTGTAAACGAATTACTCGATTTACTCGAGGAATCGTTCCAGCCCTAATCAGAATTGGATCTGCTCTGATCGGCTGGGTGGCCAGAATGGGTGGTTTTCTGAGCAGATGCGAGTTTAAGTGAATGAAAAAAATATAATTTGTGCAAAATAAATTTATGTTTACAGCATTTGCCCTTATCCAGAGCAACTTATGAGGGCCCAATTGGTGGCAAACTGATGGTGATGAGGTTTGAACCCAGGACCTTCTGATCAATAGTCAAACACCTTAACCAATGATGCCCAAAACCAGCAATAAAATGTATTTTGTATTATAAATGGTTAAACTTTGCAATTAATCCACACGTTACATGCAGACCAAACCGCAGTGAGTGATTCCTTGGTTGAATTTCAGTCCTTTACACCAGTCGTCCCCAACCACTGGGCAGCGGACCGATACCGAGCTAGAGATGATTTGGTACCGGGCTGCACAGAAAGAACGAAACATGTATACGTTATTGACTATCGGCATCTGCAGTGTTTTAAAAATGATCAGATCGTCTCCCATTCGCTTCCGTCTGCACATCAAAACGTGTGATTCACATTCTCCAAGCCCGCTAAGTATAATAAATGTAGCCTTAAAAGGGTGCTTGAAACAACTCTAACTGTGCTGATGTTCTGGATTAAAATCAAGACGGAATAACCTGAAATCGCTGCAAAAGCACTAAAAATCCTGTTTCCATTTCCAAAAATCTCTCTTTGTGAGACGGAGTTGTCGAAACTTAAATGACGGAGCAGACTGGACATGAGGAGAATATTCCAGGTGTCCCCCATCACTCCTCCATGGGAATGTCTTATATATAAGGCATTTATTATGTTTTGTTACAAGCAGTCCGTAGAAAACTGTCTTACATAAAACCAATCCGTGCTGAACAAACAAGGTTGGAGTTCGCTGCTTTAAATCTCTTCACACTATTGTGTGGGAGTTTCTAAAAAACTTTTTCCCCCTGTTCTGATCCGCGCGACACAAAATCAACTGGTTGCATAACTGTGCAAGTGTAAATCTTTCTCCCTCTCTCTCTCTCTATATATCTGATAACCAAACACCTTCCCAAAGAGCTGACTCATATGATGTGTGAATGCTGAAGCAGCTGTAGAAGCAACTTTTAATCAAACGGTTCAGTGAGAATTACAAGGGTTTTGTGATCTAAATCAGATGATGTTGATCGATTTCCACAAACCTCAGGTTTATTATTATTAAACAAATAAATGAGCTTGTTCTCATACATAACTGTTTCTGTAATATAATTTTATTAACAGATGGAAACCACGGCTGTATTAGCAGTAACAGTAAATCATCTTCTCCACACAATGCAGACACTGATTATTTTTCCTAACTGATGGTTAAGTATGGATGCACCAAACCTGTTTTTAGTTCACAAAGAAGAAAAAAGAAAAAAAGAGACAACCTGATACAGTGTAGAGGAGAGGAGCAAAAGCTACCCTCACCTTCTCCATAGTTCACGTCATGAGCAAACAAAATGGCTAGAGTTTATTAGGCAAATAATTATCATCACAATAATGGAAAGTCAATGTATTGCTGTTTATGTTTCAGGAAAAAATAAATTACCTTTAAAATCAAGAGACTACAAGAAATGAGAGAGAAACATAAAAAAACTGAATAAATGTTAACTAATTTTGTGTCAGATTCCACAGATCTTTAAAAAAACGTCATTCCTTTAACAATAATAATAATAATAATAATAATAATGGGACTTGTTATTAAAGGAAAAGAAAGTAGCTGACTAGTTAGGCAAAGCATTTCCGGCGTATGAACTGAAGCTGAACTGAAAGCCAGCTAAGTTGCGTGTACGTCCTGGGGCAGATCAAAACTTGTTTGCGCCAGTAGAAAGCAGAGCGAAGAGAGTTCAAAAATTTTTTTTGGGTTGTTTTGCATTTTGTGCAAGATTTAGTGAAGACATAGTGACATGGGTCCCAAGAATGTTATCATGGACGGTAGCAAGAAGAAAACAGAGTCACTGTCAGTTTAGGGTTTTAAAGCATCTTATAAATTAAGATTAAGTGAGGTTTAATGTCTATTTATTTCATATTTTACTTCATTTACATGCCTTTTAATATGTTTATAGTGATTTAGATATTATTATAGTGCTGGAAATGAGTAAAATCTGTAATATTTTTGGGTGCCTGGAACAGATTATCTGTGCTTACATTACAGTGGAACCTCGGCATACAAATTTAATCTGTAAGGGCAAAATTTCGTATTGTGAAACACATTTTCCCACAGGATATAATGTAAATACAGACAGTCAGTTCCAGCCACCCAAAAATATTACCAATTTTACCAATTTCCAACACTATAATCATATTTTTGCAAATCAAAACATTTTGAAAATACATGTAAGGAAGTAAAATATGAAATATAGACATTAAATTTCACTTAACCTTAATTTAGGATTCCTCTTGGCACCTTTGAAAAACCAAATCTCCCTTTTCTTCTTGTTACCGTCCTGCTATCATTCTTGGGACCCATGGTGCTATGTCGTCACTAAATCTAGCACAAAATACAAAAAAAAAAAAAGGCTAAGTCACTTTGCTTTGCTTTCCACTGACGCAAACATGTTTTAAACACGTGCATGACTTAGCTGGCGTTCGGTTCGTTCGTATGCCGAGGCAAATTTCTTTCCAGTTTTCGGCTCATACGCTGAGATTCTGCTGTAATAGGTCGTGTAAAATCTTTTAAATATGCAGATAATAATTTCTAATAATTAACATGGTATGCAAATGAATTTTGTGACGTCATGTTACGCCCTCGTGAGCGTGCCTTGTATCTTCCTCTGAAAGGTGTTGACAATGGGAGTGAGTGGGTCAGCGTGTGCTGGTTAAAGCTACCACCTGGAGATCCAAGTCGGCTCTTGAACGTTAAACAACCTAATAATACACACGACGCTTGAGCAGAAACACGTTAAACGCGTCAGCGAGAAAGTGAGGGTACCTTGACTCTGTGAGACTTGACGAGGTGCATGTTGAGCGCCGGGGTGTTCGGGAGGATTTTGCCGCATCCCTGCACCGTGCACAGGATGTTGGTCCGCACTTTGGTCAGCTCCGTGACGGAAGGTTTAATGATCTCCCGGCCCTGTGCCTGAGCCAGCGGCGGTATCTCCTCCTGCTCGGCGCTGGTGGTGGTGGTGCTGCTGCTGCTGCTGCATCCCGCCGACTCACCCGCTGCGGTGGCAGCCATGTTTGTATCGTGCGCAGCCCTCGCGCAGCTTCTCTCCCCTCCCAGCACGATGACGTAATACGTCGCACGCACCCCCCCCCCCCCCCGACCTTTTTAAAAATAAGATTTATTCAGAGTATGTTATAGATACATATATATTCTACGTCACAATTTATGGAACATTCCCGACCATTTTAATATAATATGACCCCCCCCCCTTCAAAAAATAAATGCCTTACTGTTGTGTGAGAAGCGACATTTCCCGAACATTCCCGAAAGCTTAGTCACGTGACCACACTTAAAGCCGAAACACGGCTCACACAGAGGTTCAACAACAATAATGATAATATTACTATTAATAATAATAATTACAAGTACAAAATAATATAAAAAAATAATAATAATAAAAAAAAACCTCGAGCTGCTCGGGTTAGGGCGGAAATGTGACGCGTACGCGACGTATTCTCACGTGCGCCGTCGCGTAACAGACAATCCCGCCCTGTAGAACCACTTTCAGTACAAACAGTTCAAACGTTCGACTCTGTGAGCAATCAGCCAAAAAACAAACAAAGATATTACACAGGAAAAAAGTGAAAAGGTACAAACTCACGAAAACAAAGTGACACCAGACTGATTCAAAGTAAAATTAACTTTAAATTTAGACATTAATTTGAAATATATCGATAACGGTGATTTTTACGCTCCGCCTAACGTAATATATATTATGAGACACTTCCGGTTGCCGCGACTCAACGCGACCTAAACAAATATGCCCCATTACGCGTGTTCATGGTATTTATTAATTTGTCACCGTGCCAAAAACTAACAAACAAACAATAGCAATAACAACACTTTGTTTTTTTTTTCATGTTTAGGCAAAAAAACAAACAAACAAAAAATCGATAAGCCTATTCATTTCTCACTATTCATTACTTCCGGGTGCGCTTAGCAAGCAACAAGCCTGTTCATGATTCCTTAGCAACCGTTTCTTCATTTAATGATTTATTTACTTTAGTGTGTGTGAGTGCAATTTTGTACAGATTGATGCACTTTGAACATCAAGTACCCCTGACAACAATTCTTAATGAATTTAATTGGGTTTTGTTTATTTTAATGGCTAATGGCTATAACTAAATTGTTTATTTTGTTAGTAAATATTTAAAAATATTGAAAAATGTGTATGTAGAAAAAAAAGTTAAATAAATTAATTTCAAGAGATTTTATGAAAGAATAGCTTATGCTAACCAGTTAAGCACTTGTTAAATGTTTATTTATTTATTTATTTATTTTTTACTGCAAATTAGTTTTGAATATGTTTTATGATAATTACTGAGAAACAATGTTACTTTAAATGTTATAGATGAATGTAAAATAATGCAGAAATTGGTTAATATATTTTAATGGCTGGAAAATTAAAAGAAAATGCCAAGTTTTACATACATTTACTGTATTTATCTTTTTATTACTTAATTATTATTTAATGTAAAATTTCTCTTAGAATATTACATGTGAAATTTATATTTTAAAATGTGCAATATGAAAACAGTTTCAACTAGGCTGATCTAAAATGAATAAATAAAAATAAATACTGAACTCTATAGATATCTTTATGAAAATACACTTCATTTCACGTACCTCGTGTATACCAGAACATCTTCTGCTAAATGTGCTTTTATAAAAATTATATTAACAAAGTTACAAAATAAACAAGTAAAAACACAATGACATCATTATATAACATTTAAAACCTTTATTTAAAACTGTAAAAACAATTAAACTTTTAAAGTGTAAAAGTAAGACATTAAGAACAACGTAAGAACACAAAGACACAGGAGCTGCTCATGCGAGACGAGGACACGGGTGGGAATCGTGTTAAGTCGTGCCTGTCGGTGCCTGACTCGCGGCTCCTGAAACTTTCTCAGCGATCACAAAGTAGTTCCTTCCTTTCTGTGTGATGGAGGACAAAAGAGGAGTGACAGGGCCTTCGGTCATGCCTGTTAAACAGAAACGAGGAAATCAGCAAGAGACAAAGCTCACTCTAAACCAACATCTACGTCCTTTTCCTGAGGCGTCGTCTCAGAGTGTCCTGGGTGCTTTTATTTTAATAAACTTACATTAAAGTTGTATTCAATGAAACAAAACTTAAAATACAAAAACAGCAACCTCACAGATACCAATACACCGATAACGGTACACTCACGCCACCTAGAGGGCACCCAGCCACATAACATCACTGTCTTTATAGCTGGTTCTTTTAATGGAACTGATGGAATATAACGGTTTAACACAAAGCGTCTGCACAAATGTATTACGTGAACGATGAAAAATGTGTTCAAATATAAAAACTTGGTGAAATCGGTAAGCTCAGCCAGGTAAATCTGGTTTTAATCCACTCAAGGATAAAAAAAAACAAATAAAATCTTATTCAGCTTCACATAAATTTAAGTGTATTCAGTGATTTTATTCCTTACTTAAAGAGTTACACAAATTAGGATTGTGCTCACCAGTGGACACGCAGTGCCGCAGAGACTCCAGGAGGTTGGGGCTGGAGAACTTGACCACGCCTCGGAAGAGCTCATCTCGATCACTGAGGGTGTTGTTGCTGCTGCTGCTGCCGCCTCTGTACCGCGTTTCAAGCTGAAGAGAAGAAATATCAAGTTTTTAAGTTACACCTAGAGGTGTCTCAGAGTTACTTCCTCACACAGTAATCTCCCTCCCTACATTCACACCAAGTCAGGATGTAGCACACTACTACTCTTCAGGTTGCACACTTGCACACATTTTACACACGCTGCTAACATGTAGCACAACTCCTTGTACGTTGCTCATTTTTCACACAAATGGGAACTTACACATTTAACACCTCATACACTTTTATTTCAATTCTATTTTATTAGCAACCTTTTAGATATTGTAAATTTTTCATCTAAAAAGTTTCTATGTTTGTATAATTTTCTCTTATTTCACATTTTATTTCTCTATTTGAACACTCTTTTTCAAAATAAAAAGTTGTACTCGCCAGTCCGTTTCATTCTCACAGAGAAACCGCCTTTTTTTTTTTTTTTTTTTTTAGATCACAGGTGTTCGTATAAGCATTTCACTGCATATCATACTGTGTATGGCTCTGTATGTATGTGACAAATACAATTTTAATTTGATACACACACACACACACACACACACACACACACACACACACACACACACACACACACACTGTAAGATTAGCTCATATTCTCTGGAGTGTTCCAAAAAAAAGCTAAATATATAAAATATATAAAATATATAAAAATGAATGAATTAATTGTGGATCTTTTAAGTTGTAAATGTGGCGACTGGACTTAAATATTCAGTTAAATACTCACCTGTTTTATGATTCATCATGCAGCTTGTCTTAATCCTCAGTTGAGCTTGAAAGCTTTGTTTGAAAACCCTGAAGCAGTTTTTATGCACAGGTCGTCCTCGACTTACTGCAGCATTACATCCATAATGAATTTAAGACCGTTCACCTAGCCTCTGGAACATCACAGCTTAAACTAATCATCTAACACAAAGCCAAAGTCTGGATATTATAAAGTCTTGAGTATTTATATCATGGCTGACTGTTCTCCTTTCTTGAACAACAATGTCAGAAGACACGCATCCTGTGGTCGTGGCAAAGATGTTATTCTGTTTTAGGTAAGTCAAATTAAACCACTAAAATTGGGTAAAGAACTGAAAAACGCATTATTAAAGGATAGCGGTGACTCGTCATCTTCTAAGAAGAAATGTGATCAGAAAAACATCGTCAATGAGCGTGAGAAGCATTCAGGGTAAGAAGAGAAGCGCATGAATGCCTTATGCCAACTGTACAAGCCTCTGGAGACAGTGTTATGATCTGGGGTTGCTTCAGTTCCTCAGGTCTAGACTCAGAACCGTTATGTGGCAATAAAATGAAGTCAGCTGACCACCTGAATGTGTACTTAATGTTTTTCTTCCCTGACACTGACCTGGCACGGGTATTTTCCAAGACGATGATGCCAGGATTCATCAGGCTCAAATTGTCAAAGAGTGGTTTATAAAGCATGAGACATTATTTTCACACCCGGACTGGCCACCACAGAGCGCAGATCATAAACCCATTGAGAATCTTTAGGATGTACTAGAGAAGGATTTACACAGCGGTCTGACTCTTCCATCATCAATACAAGATCTTGGAGAGAAATTAATGCGCCTCTGGATGGAAATAAATGTTGTGATATTACATAAACTTGTAGTGAATGCATGCCGTAATAAATGCAAAAGGCAACCCACATTAAAATATTCAAGTTTTTTTGTCTTTGCAGTGCATCAGGAGTGTGTGTTAAGGTTTTTTTTTTTTGTCAGAAACGCATATGGTTCTCTGCTTGTGTTTTGAATGATGTCTCATATCTGATACGTTTCCATGTTTCTTCTTTCATGGTTCTTCCTCACCTTGTACACGGCGGTTTCCAGTTTCGGCAGCAACCCGTCCCCGAACGCCTCGCAGGCCATCTGATTTCTTCTCTCAGCAAACTCAGCATGCTCTCTATCAATGTTAGGATCTGCAGAGAGAAATAAAGCTGTGAATCTGTAAATAATAACAATAACGATTTATTGGAGAGAGAGAAAAAAAAATAAAAATTACGCACGCGATGGAGGAGCGTTTCTTTCCTTTAAGGTTCGCTCCTGAGTTGGGAAAACCTGAAGGGGGAAAAAAAAACATTAAAAAGTTTTTACTTTTGTTGTTTTTTAACACACTTATTTGTTCATGATCTAGAAACTTCAACAATAATAATTTTTTGCATAATTATATAATAAATATTTAAATATATATATTTTTTGGATAATTTGATGTATAGTACGAGGGTGAGTCAAACATCATTCACACTTTGGCTGTATAATGTATTTTAATTAACTTTTAGAAAAGACAAATACAGTGGAACCTTGGATTGCAAATAACTTTGTCTGCGATTGTTTTGCAAGACGAGCGAACATCTGTAATAAATTTTACCTTGATCTTGAAATACGAGTACTGTAGTACGTATACGCTTTGCCTGCCGAGCGTCATGTGATCACAACTGAGCCAATGGTTCTTTTCTCTCTTGCGCTGCGGGATTGTGGGTAATCGTCTCCCATGATCAGTCTCCATTTGCGTTACACGTATAGTCAACATCCGTACTGCTTACTATAACATTATGACCATGTGTGTTTTATTTTGTGTCCAAGTCTAGTGACTGTTCTTTAGTAACTGTACTGCAACAATTGCCCGATGATGAAAAAGGCCGTAGCAGCGCGGGAGATGATTCTGATTACCGACCAGGCAACGTCACATTTCTGCAAAACCCTCAAAAGAAGGCCAAAGCACGAATGAGCCACGAATGCACCGATGTCTTCACTTCTTCACCCTTCGTCCTTCAGGGAACCAAACAGGAGAAAGTCTGATGGAGGGACATCAGGACTATAGGGAGGACGCTTTAACACCTCAAAACGGAGTGTCGTCAGTGTGTTCAAACGTGTGATGCGAGATCACGACACCCTTGGATATCAGTCCTCTGAGTTTAATTCGAAGTTTAGTCTTAAGCTCTTTAATAAGCGCCTCACTGTAATGAGCACTGTTGATTGTTGAACCTTTTTACTGATGATGTTCCAACACTGGCCCTTGAGAATCAAAGAAAACTGTAATCATCAATTTCCCAGCTGGTGGTTGACTTTTGAACTTTTTTCCGGTCTGTGATTGAGGATGTTTCCATTCCAGACTCTGCCGTTTACTCTCGGCCTCATAGTGATGAATCCGTGTCTCGTCACTAATAATGAAACTTTCACCTACCATAGAGTATTGGTCCAAATGTTTTTGGAGATTTCCAAACGCTTCTGCAGTAACGCAGTTAGAAATGAACTGATGCATAGCAGCGACTGGGGAGACAATAGGCTTGAACAGAAAGCACTGATAAGACAGTGTGGCTAACAGGAGTTTTAATATAACAGAAGTGCGGATCATTTTTGACTCACCCTCGTATAAATTCTTAGAGATTTAAAGAATAAAAGTGTAGACATTTTAAAGCGAAACAAACATACAGATACATTTTTTATATTAGTTGAAACTAATACAAAACAAATCGTATAAATAAGATTCATTAAACAACCCTAAAAATCACATAAATTTTTTAAAACACTGTGTTATTAAATTTAAAGTAAAGGAAAAAAAAGGTAAATAAGATGTCTCTGTTTACCTGCTGATACTGTTTCATGAGCAGGTCCCTCATGGCAGTGAGACTCCTCCCACTCAGATGAGCTTCGTTTATGGACACATGTCTAGTAGACAGAACTAAAGCCTGAGAGTCAGATCAATAAAACAGTCAGATCTCTACAGACCAGCATAGTGTGGGGGGAAAAAAGATTTTGAGCGTGCGAGCAGATTGCGGAGTGACCTGATAGAGGAAAGGCTTGTGCTTGGCGTTGAGGTTGAGGACGAACACGTAGGGAGTCTGGAGGTAATGAACGGCGTATGTCGGCTTCAGGTGGTTGGGTCTGGTGAAGTTATCGCCCCAGGCGATACGGATCCATACGGCGCCGTCTACCGATTTCTTCATCCTGACGGACACCTGAACGAGCAAAGACTCATGGGTAATAACTGGAGCAGATACTGATTACATTTGTTTGTAAATTTGTTATCATTAATTAATAACTGCACTGTTATAATTACAATTAGCAATCAGGAATAAAATAATGTACTAGAATACAAATTTAATGAACTGGATATGAAATTTTAAAACACTGAATAACGCTTTTATTCAAATTTACTTCGAGTTAAAGAAAAATAAATCACTCCATAAATCCGTTTCACGTTTAATCTCACTGGACTTCATTCAGCACTCTGAATCAATGCATCTGATTTATGCATAAATCCTTCATACGAGCATTTACACAACAGATTTTGGACTCAAGAAAATCCTTTTTAGGATTTATTTATTCATAACGGCTTATATTTCACCTCAAAGAACCAGAAGGATTTAATAGTGCAATGATTAAAAAACGATTATAACACACCTCAGCATATGAACGCCCTGTCTTATGAATTTCCGCCCTAAGAACCGAAACTTTGCAAGAAATTTACCTCAGCATATGAATAATTTTTGTATGCCGAGCCGAACTGAATGCCGGCTAAGTTGTGCATAAGCCTGGGAGCCGTTCAAAACTTGTTTGCATATGTAGGAAACCAAGCGAAGCGTGTTTATTTATTTTTTGTGAGGTTTTTTTTGCATTTCGTGCAACATTTTGTGAAGACATTAAACCAAGGATCCCAAGAATGTTAGCAAGAAGAAAAGGGACACGACACTTTAATTTCATATTTTACATTATTTACATGTCTTTTCTAAATGCTTTAATTGTTTTTATATGCAAAAATATGATTATAGTGTTGGAAACTGGTAATATTTTTAAGTGGCTAGAACGTATTACCTGCATTTACATTATCTCTACGGGAAAATACGTAACGCAATGCGAAATTTCGCCATAAGAACTGATTAATTTCGTATGCCGAGGTACCGCTGCATTCATTTAGCTAAAATAATTTCTATAACATGACACACTGCCTTAAAATAAATGCATTAAAACAAAATGATTAAAAATGTACAGTATTTTATTAAGTTGTAAAATTTACATCACTGTTTCTGAAAGTCATGCTCCGTATGAAATCAGATTAAAAGACGGAGATGATCGATAAATGAGGTTGAGCGTCTCGTTCTTTGGGTCGCGTTCGTTTTTTCAGATCTGAATCAAATCTAGATCTAAATTTATTCATTCACTTCAAGACGTAAAAAGAAATTAGGTGAGTGCTTTACGTGTCGGACGACGTCCTCTAAGTGAGCTACGAACATCTCCTTAAACTGGGTGAAGTCCACAGAAACGGCTTCATCTGCGAAAAAAGAAAAAGACACCAAACCGTTTTAATGTAACGGAGTCGCTTTTAACTTGATCTAATTTGAGAAAGGTTTTAAAGGTACCTTCAGCATCACCGAGTTTAAAGGCGTGCCATGTTCCCTGATTAGGGTTCTCGATGTGGTCTAATACAGAACAGAAATCATGGTTTATTAACAGATAAAACAAGAACATGCCATATTCATATGACCAAACGCAGCCTTACCCCCCCAAAAAAAATGCAAAGAAAAAATGAGTAATGTAATGAGTAAAAAAAAAAAAAAAGTATGATTTATCAGCAATGGTGATAGCATTTTCGTTGTGTTGTAGGAGAAAAGATAGAACGGCGAAGGTCACATCGCCGTGCTGGCGGGATCGTCAACAAACTTTAGGATTGTCAGTAAGGAACAAACTCACTCACAGACCATCTCCAGCTTCGTCACGTCTTTTAAACGCAGCCTGCTTTCCTGAAAGTAGGAAAAAGAAAACAAGAAATAGAGGGATCAAAGCAGGAAAGAATGTATACGTCCATCTAAGAGTTTTCACAACCGTACACTAATTAATATGCAAAGATGTCTATGACATCATCTAGCCGCTGTCTTCTGGAAGGCGTTAGTGTCACTGTGCACTAACGCGAAGGCAGATCTTTGTATTAAAAAAAAATAATAATACTGTAACTATGGTGTCCCCCGGTTATGGACACTTTCATGTTGCACCTGTCTGAGAAAAGCATTTTCCCTGAAAACTTATTTTCCCCCCTTCACTATTTTTTTTTGTTTTTTTTTTGCATATATGTCACATGGAAATAATTGAGATTATATATTACACATCAGGATAATAATAATAATAATAAAAATAATAAAATAAAATAAAAACATGAAGGGGACGGAACTGTATCTTAGAAGTCAGCGGTGAGGTAACTGTTTGATTGTACTTTGTGACGGCCCTAAAATATATGCACACTTAAATACACTTTCTGTAGCTTTGAGTGTTTTAAATTTGTGTATTAATATAGTAATATCGTGATACTAAACAGATACCGGTTCATCAAGCAGCCCTGTACAAGGCATGACGTCATACTGTATTAGAGATTCTAATATATAAGGAGGAACGCTTTTTTTTTTTTTTTTTTTTACACAGTCATCCAGACTAACACATTGTAGATGAAAGACAGTTAGGTTTATGCTCATACCTCACATTTAGATATTAAATTCTCCAAAAACAGCCATTTCGGTTGAGTGTAGTCCAGTTGCTCGAGCTGCTCAGCTAATAAACAGCCCCAAGCTCTCAGGGTGCTCGGGAGCTTTCTGCTCGGGAGTCTCCGTACAACCCGCTGTAAAATAGCCCGCGCTACTTCGTCCATATTACAGCTGAGTTTAGCTTTCTAATCTTAAAAAACAAGCGACGCTTAAAACAAGAGCAACCCCATCTTCAGTGTAGCACAATCAAAATAAACCGCCAAGCCTCTGTGATTTTCATACTGATATGGGATCAGCTCGTCTAACCCAGATCGCGTTACAAAAAAAGGTGAAAAACTGATTTCAGATCAGGGTTTTTAAAAAAAGGACAAGTTAACGTAAGCTTATGCGTCACGTACTTCCGTACACGTCAGATCCTGTTTCAAAACAAAAGTCACGGAATCCACGTACGCACCATGTAGTATAAAAGTACACGATTGGAAAAGCACAAATGATCATACAATCACCTGTTTAATTTTTTTTTATTATTATTATATATTCACGAAGCTTCATATTTTTTTTTAACTAAAACGTGTCGGTGAGCAATTGAAATGAAAAACTAAAACAATGCATGTATTCGTTTACTTTTTAAAAACAGGTTATTTGTGCTGCCATCTATCGGTGGAAAGAGAAACACAAGCTCTCTGGCATGGCGGAGTGACTCTCAAGAGGAGTTTAGACTTTAACAAAAAAGAAGAAAGAAACCAGCGTTAAAAATCCGTCGAAAGGTAAATACAGGTTTGTTTGTCTGTTTTTAATAAATATATATTTTTAATTGCACAGCTTATTGCAAAATAAAAGCATGAACACATAATCTGAACTGCTTCTAAACAGAAACACATCTATTATTGTTATTATTATTATTATTATTATTATTATTACACTTTGTTGGACGGAATACATCTAAGAATGATAATCTAAGTCTAGACAGAGCATTACTAGAGAGCAGATAAAGCAAAGAATATTTGCTTTACGAGGTCAAATCATGTTAAAGCCAGGCTTTGTCCTTCACTCTGTTATTGGAGTTAATGTAAATCAATAGAGGGAAAGAATAAACTGTTAGCTAAACAAATCTACATCATTAGTGATTGTGAATGTATTAAACACATGACCAGCATCTATAAATGACCTTAATGTAATAAGTGATATTATTATTATTATTATTTCAGGTTGAAGCCCACGTCCATGTCTGTGTGTCTTTCTGTACGGCAGAACTCTCTGTCTAACTTATTAATACACAGAAATCACATTCTGAAAAAGTAGACCAGATAAAGATGAAGTTTTGTCTTAAAACGACTCCCGTGTGTTAAAATTCACTTATACCACTTCAGCGGTGTTATTTCAGCCAAAGTGAAAATATGAAACTAATCCCAGTCAAAATATTCAGTTTATCTGAACAAACTTGGCAAATAATTCAAAACCACATGATCATCTCTATTATAAACGAAAAAATAGTTTTTCAAAAAATCGATTTTGGAGTCGCTGTGATGCGATGCGTAGATCACCGCACAAAAAAAGAATCACGTTTCAAACTGAATAGATTTTCCGCCGTCTCTAGTAATACATAAAATTTATGCTGAAATCACAGGCTGTGTAAGACCCGCGCACCGATCCATCACCTTCGGGATGCACTGGAGCCTCCTCGACATCCTGAATGATATCTAGTGTAAGGGCAGGGGTAGCTCAGTGGTTAAGGCATTGGACTACGGTTCAGAAGATCCCAGGTTCAAACCTCACAACCACCAAGTTGCCACTGTTGGGCCCTTGAGCAAGGCCCTTAACCCTCAATTGCTCAGATGTAATGAGATAAAAAATATATATATATATATATGTAAGTCGCTCTGGATAAGAGCGTCTGCCAAATGCCTAGATGTAGATGTAGATCTAGTGGAACACCTTCCCGGTGTGATGGGCAGGGGTGCACAAACTTTTGGCTGTATTGTGCATTTAAACAGTGCCTTTAATATACCAGGAGAGCATGAGGGCTCCGACCCGTGTGCCGTCCTTTCCCTCACCGACGTCCGGGCTTCGCTTGTGTGGCCTTGTGCTCGTTTTCTAATGGCCCCCCCTCCCCCGCGTCACGCACTCTTTTAAAGATGCCCTGCGCTGACCGACAAAGTGAAAGCGCTTCAATAAAGTCCTGATGTTCTGCTTTGTTCCATAATTCTAGGTACTCAGGATGCATCCGGACCTGTCGCCACATTTACACACTCCCGAGTGCAATGAATTGATTTTGCTGCTCAAGCAGTGTCACAAAGAGGTCAGATATCACAGTCTTCTATCTGTCGGTCCTTATGTTTCCTACAGAATCTTTTAAAAAGAACATTTCCCAAAAAGCATGAGATCAGAAATCTCTCTCTTTCCCTTCTCTATTCTTCACCTAAACAAGACACGTTTCTTTTTCCCCTTGATTAACATTGTGATCCTTATCTTCAGCACAACGTCCTCCGCTTCTTTGGAACGTGTAATGACATGGATCGCTCGATGAGGGAGTGTCTCAAAAGAGAGGTGAGACATGGTTTCTCATCGCCGCTACACCCAAACATCAAGCACTAAAAAAAATGTATCAGTGAAATGAGCAGTTCTTGTCTGCAGAAATGTTTTGAGGTTTTTTTCAGAAACAGTAATAAAGCTCCCATGTGGCTCCTCCATAAACAAATTCTGTACTACAGTGCATCCTGGAAAATTAGGATAATCTGAAAGTTTATTTTCTTATTTAAAAAGTGAATCTCTCATATATTCTAAGTGAAATATTTAATTGATTATGACATACAACTCATGAAGAAAAAACAAAAACAAAACAATCCAGTACCACAAAATATTAGAATAGAATTTACAATAAATAAAATTCATTTATACGCTCAGTACTTGCTCAGGGCTCCTTCAGCACAAATGATGCGTCAGTGCTGCATGGCTTGAGGTGATAATCAGCCGGTTACTGCTGAGGTCGTATTAAAGACCAGGTTGCTTTGATGGCAGCCTTCGGCTCGTCTGCCTTCTCGGCTCAGGTGTTTCTCATCTTCCTCCTGACGATAGCCCAACGATTCTCTGTATTGTTCGGGTCAGGTGAGGTGGCTGGCCGATAAGCACAGTGATATCACCAGCAAAACCAGTTAGTGTTAGTTTTGGCACCGTGGACAGGAGCAGCTGGAAAGGAAACGAGGATCTCCATAAAGCTTATCAGCAGACAGGAGCATGAACTGCTATAAAGTCTCCCAGTAGACGCTGTGTTGACTTTGGACTTGATAAAACACTGTGGACCAACGCCAGCAGGTGACATGGCCCCGCAAGACATCACAGACGGTGGAAACTTCACACTGGACTTTAAGCAACCTGGATTCTTGGATTCAAAGAAAACTTTGAACACTGAGCAGTGGTTAGTTTGTTTTCTCCTCAGCCTCAGTGTCGTCTCTGGTTCAGAGGTGTCTTGATATTGAGAACGCACTAGTCGAAGCCCATTTCCTAAAGGCGTCTGTGCGTGGTGGCTCTTGACTCACAGACTCCAGCCTCATTCCACTTTTTGTAAAGCTTTTCACAGTTCTCATCTTAAGGCTGCGGTCATCCCTGTTGCTTGTGCACATTTTCATTTCACACGTTTCGAGTCAACTTGATGATCGTCTTCTGGACAACAGTCAAGTCAAGTGTCTTCCCCGTGATCATGGTTGCGTGTACAGAGCTAGACTGAGAGATACACATGATTAATTCCGTATGAATAGTAATTTACTCCGACTCGAAGGGAATTCAGGTAGAACCTGATGTACGAACATACTGTGTTTACAATTATATACAATATTTGTATATAATTTGTATTTGTACAATATAGCCCAGTATATAGTACATGGGCGTGCAGGAGAAATTAGTCGCCCTTATCGATGATGGAAAATGGCTGTCCTGAAGGTGAATAATCCTAATTTCCTCAACAAAACAGAGTTCACAGTTCAATACAGTGAAAAACAGCTCTGCACCGTTAGATTTCACTGAGAGATTTATCCTTAGATGCAGTTATGCTTTTTGGCCACATGATGGCAGTGTGGGGAAAGGGGACAGAGATTGAGTCAGGTGGATTGGTGCTTTACATTGTACTGTACTGTATATTCATGTCAAAGGCGCATAAGTCTAACTTTTCTGGATTTTTGATTTTCATGAGCTGTAAGCCGTAATCATCGAAATAAAATTCACCTTACATCAAAAAATAAAATAGTTGAATGATTTTAAAAGTTTTAAATTTAAATTCCAAAAAATTTACTTATTAACCTATTACACTAATCTACAGTATACACCTAAATCATAGAGCTACATCCTATACACAGTACTCGATGCCATAATGTGGGAGTGACCCCCAAATGTTTTATCTCACTTTGCCAGACATTATGAATTTGCATCATGTTGAGATTACGAGGCCCACGTCAAAAGCTTTATCTTCTTTTTCGACAGCATGGGGTGTGCAAACTTTTTCACGTTATGCATTTCAAATATCTGAAAAAAATATATATACAAAATATTGAAATTAGACTAAACATTTTAGTATCCCTGAACACCAGTAATTAAAATAAAACTCTTTTTGCTTGATTTAAAAAAATATATTATTTATTTATTTGTTTTCAGTATCAGGCGAATCGAGAACGCAGCCGAGCTCACGCGGAGGAGATGAAGCAGCGGATCAGGGAAGGAACGAAAGCTCAACCATGAGAGGGAATTTTTGAAAAGTAGAAAATGCTAAATATATTCAGGACATTTTTTTTTTCCTTTTTTAAATTTTTTTTTTTTAAAGACTTCATGGATGGGTAACATCGTGTGGAGGACTTTTTTTTTTTTGACACATCGTGGATGTGCAAGAAATTTAATTCTCTCATTCAGTTATAGAATAATAGATTGCAATAATAATTTCATTTTATTAATATTAATATTAATAAATAATATTTATTAATACAAATATTAATATTATTTTGACCGGATAACTTGGGTCATACTGCTGGTTAAAATGCATCCGAAAAACAATGTTAAGGATAATTAAAGACAATTAAAGAAATACATCAAAAACACAAAAACAACAAGCTGCATTAATCATGTCATTTATTAGATATTGTTCTTCCCGGCACACAACGAAGACACAGTATCCTACTGACACACACTGGAATGACGACTTCTAAGGCACCCTGAAATAGTCATATTATTATATTATATTATATTATATTGAAGAACAGGGACTTTATACACTGTGATACTAAGTAACAGAAAGAAAAACAAAAAAAACAGGTAACATAATTAATTAATTATATATAAATTAAATTAAAGGGGAAGGCAGATCACTGCACGATTTTACTAAGTATACTTCCAAGATCCTTCTTTTTATTACATCATACCAGAGCAGTGCTGGTGAAATCTGATTGGTCAGAAGGTGTTGATTTATTTTCTATAACAACAGGTTTATAGTTCTATAGTTTCTATAGTAACCGTTCATTCACAAACTGAATCCTTCAAAATGATTAAGTTCTCTCTAAGGACGTGTTTATTTAACATAAATGGAAGGAGTCTCCAGTGTCGGTGCTTCGTAACCATCACAGGTAAAGCTCTGTTAGATTTTTTTTTTTAAGTGATCAAAAATATTGGAACGTGTCCGCCAGGTGTTGTTCTTGCCCACACACTGAGCACAGGTAGGACTGCGGCAGGACATCTCACGGAATAATAATTTCCCAATTTTTTTGTTGCTTTAAGTTGGTGCGAAACTGAATGTCTATAATTGCTCTATAATGTAGGTAAAAAGGAATGAACTTGTTTCACAGATTACTCGGGTATGAGAGGAATAAAAATACTTCAGGATGTGTTGTTACAGGAACATAACCACCTTCAGCGTAATAGTGACTCCACCCTGTCACTGATTATTCTCCTGTAACAGCACGACATATATATAACGTGTATATATATATATATATATATTATAATACATTATATCATTATACATCTAATAACATACAATAGTCACAGATTTTCTTTTCTTTTTTTTTTTTTTTGATGATTGAAGTATTAGTTACACTCAATCTAAATTCACAACCACCTCATTCAGGAAGAGCAACTTACATTATGGTAACCATGGTAACCAAATGTCAAAATGCACAAAATAAAATAAGATCAAGTTACATTAAAGCGCAGTCACAGCTTTAAAAAAAAAAAAATCCGTATTTAAAAGTAATATTAGAATATGACACAGTAGAACATTGATATTGCCTACAAAACAAACAAACAAACAAAAAAAAAACATGTTTGCAGCTGAAAGTTTGTGCACCCCGCACCAGACTGTACAGGTTTTCTTCATATTATTGGTGAGTAGATAACGATAATTTAAAAAACGGATGACACGGCAAATGAAAGGTAGTTCTACGATTTGAAAAACAAACCAAAACACATCCGAAGTAATAAAAATGTAAAGAGTTACGATATAATATACCTATTCTTAAATATTTATCATTATCATTAAACATTATTTATATTTAAGTTTGTTAAGCGAAAAAAAATTATACGTAAAAATTTGTACATCCTAAATATAACTTAAATGACGACATAAAATCCTCCATTGAAAAGAGAAGAAAAAGAAAAAAAAAGTAATGGCGCTGCCGATCCTCAGAACTTTTTCTGCAGTTGTCAATAAATTAAAGGGAAAAGAAATGCAGCAAGATTCCTAATGACGGCAATAATAAAATAAAATAAAAAAAACAGGAAGTACAAAGATTTTATTATATGCACGATCACATTATATGACAATAAATCATGTGCAGCTGCTTAACGTAATAGATTCACATATGACTTTGTCTGAGAATATATACAGTAAAACATGCAAGTGTAAGAGCTACGTCTGCTTTACGTTCGCAAAACACGAGAGCCTAGTCGACGAAAAAGGTGCAGCTCACTTCGAAACAGAAAACCATGTAGGTTTATTTATTTATATATATATTTTTTAAAATTTATTTATTTATTTATTTTCATATTATGTAAATCTTTACAAAAATACACGGGAAAGATAGATTTTGTTAAAATAGTCCTTTAAAATATTCAGAAACGTGTCGCACGCGTCTCTTTTTCTCTTCATCACAGCTGCCTGCACCGACGCTTCATTTCCTCCTTCCCGATCCGTTTCATTCACTAAATCAATTAGGATTTATTCAGCGCTTCCTGACAGACACACAACTCACACGAGGCTGAAAGGAAACGTGCTGAGGTTATAATTACGAGTCTGCTTATTCCAACAAAAAGAAAAAAAAAAGAAGAAAAAAAAGAGGGGGGGGGGGGGGCGGCGGCTTAAATTTTATTTTATTTTTTTTTAATGACGTCGCATACGCTTTGGGTAAATAACGCCAAGTCGGGACGGAGAGGCATCATTTCCGGACTCTTTCAGAAATTCCAGATGATGCTCGAGCGCTACATGCAGCAATCATATTGCTATCAAGACTTGAAACTTTCAAGAATTTTTATTTGATTGATGTAAGATATTAACCCTGTGTCCTGGTCCTGGCAGTTATGGTGTGTTGAAAGTGGTTTCATTTCCTACTTTGAGGCGTTTTTCATACTTGTTAGTCGAGAGTGAAAATGGTATTTGATGTGTGGTTAGGTTTCACACTGAGCGTAATTAAATGAAAAAGAAAGAAAGAAGAAGAAAAAAAAAAAAGGATGTTTGAGGAGTATGTAAAGCATTGGTTAGAAATGCAAAGACCAGAGAGCATGTACGGGTCAAGGGTTGGCTAGTTCAGTGGGTAAGGTGTTGGACTGCTGACTGGGAGGTCTTGGGTCCAAACCCCAGCATATATTTTTTTGGCCCTTGAGCAAGGCCCTGAACCCTCAACTGCTCAGACATATGTATGAAAGTCGAGCTGGATAAGGGTGTCTGCCAAATGCTGAAGATTTTTAGCTAACTAAATAACCAGTTTGACCCGGCGCCCACAAACCTACAGGGTCGAGGGTTCGAGTCCTGCCTGTGATGTGTGCGAGTCCCCTGGGATTGGCTCCAAGGCCTCCCGCGGCCCTGTACAGGATAAGCGATATAGAGTAGAATTTAAGTGCGTAAGAGTTTACTAGTTTGACCCTTGTGTTCTGTCTGGGTGAAATTGATCAGCTTTAAAAATGTTATTTAAAGTAGAACTTGAATTGAATGTTCTATTGGAACGTGTCCTCCAGGTGTTGTTATTGCCCACCCACTGGGTACAGGTAAGACTGCCGAACATCTTCAGGACTAGAAACCTGTTTCCCCGGATCGATTAAAGCTCTAAAAATATTAACACCCCAGATACCTTCAGGACAATCATACTCATACTCAAGTATTTTAAGGGGCCAATATTTTACTATAATTTAAGAGCTTCCCCGAATGGTGTGTATTTTAATAGTCCAGCTGAAATACCCCTCAGATGCCTCAAACGTCCTTTATTTCACTCCTCTTCCAAATGTGTTGCTTATGTGTCTATGTAAATGAGCGACTGTTAAGCCACGCCCACCAGAGACCATCAGAGAGGAGAAACGGGGTTCTTCTTACACGAGGTCACAATATAAGAGAAAATGTAATTGGCAAAGGTCTACTAGAAGGTCTACGAGTGCATACAAAAGTTATTTAAATGCCCAATGGACAAGTACACTTCAACTCTGAATGTCTACTCTTGGCTTGAGCCTGCATGGGAAAGCTGCATTTCTTATTAAAAAGGATGAACCAACATCAAAACCAGAGAGCTATCTACTGTATGTATGGGAGTAAAAACGAGCCATTATAGAGGCGAGAAAAGACAGAAAAGCGAGTCATCAGAGCCATTGGGCCTGAACAATTCAGCGATGTGGAAAGTCATAAAAGAACCCACTGGTGTACTCACCACCGCAGACATGGAACGGCTTAGGTGAGTAAAAACTACTGCAGTTGATGATGAAAACTGAAAACCATGAAGACCGTCAGTGGCCTCAACAGACTCCAAGGTGTCACAATCCACTGTTCGAATAAGACTTTCAGAGCAGAAATCAAGAGACCGCGCTACAAGATGGAAATCTTACGTCCGCAGTAAGAATCAGACTGAAACTAGCAAAGTTTTTCAGAGAAGAGCTACAAACGTTCTCGAACCAAGGTTAACCTGAACTAAAGTCATGGTGAGTTGGGGAACGAGAGGATCTGCTTATGTGAGCTCACGGGTGAACATGATGGAGGCAATGTCATGGCTTGGACGACTTCTGGAACACACTCGCTAATCATAAGTAATTCGATACATTTTGAATATATTCAAATCTAGCGAGCCAAAACACCACCAACACAACAGTGGGCTTCATCAGGGGGAAATGTGGCGGGCTTAAGACTACGACTGAGGGATATGCAACCAGGCGTTAACACCCATTTACTTGAAATCTATCCGTTCCAATACTTTTGCACACCCACAATTTCTTTTCCGTTTAACACACCTGGATAAAGATAATTGGAAATCATATTCAATTTTTAGTCTCGAACCCCACTGTTTTCAGTGTAGCAGAAACAAAACTCCAAGCCTTGCTGTTCCAATACTTCTGAAGGACAACGGGACTGAACATAAACACCCGCTGTGGGAGGAGTATTTGTGTGCGTCTTTACTCTCACTGCATTGTGTGTCGATATAGTAAATCCACTGCTGAATAGCAAACAGAACTATTCATCATTTCGTGTCATGCATTTAGCGTTTGTTAGTTTGTTCTTTTTGTTCGCCGGTCCAAATCTCCAGAACACACGACGCTCCTGCAGCGCTACAGCGCCGCCCTGTGGCTCGGTTAGTGTCAGTTCAAGCTCAAAATGTTTTTCCCTGTCTTTAATATTCACTTTGTTATTAGAGGATGCACCAATAACCGCCATATTTATATGAACACTGAAAGACGAGAGGCGTTCAAGTCAAACCGGGACTTGGAATGAAATTTGTGGTGAACGAAAACATAAAAAATTGTGATTGTATGTACAGTTCCCAGACACAGATGCTGTTATCTGTCGATTGTCAGGGATCAGGATTATTTACGTTTTCATTCACCAGAAATTTCATTCCAAGTCCCGGTTTGACCTGAACGCCCCTTGGACATTTTGAGACTGGTGGTTATCAAGTCCTTACATCATGTTATCTTTTCTATGAAAGATGATTTTTAAAGAACTAAATCCTGATTTTGTGTCAGAAGTGGCCGTGAACGGAAGAGGTAAAAAAAAATTTTTTTGTATTTTATTTTTTTTAAATTGGCGGGCTTTTTTTTTCTCGGAAGTACATAATTTTGATGGCCCAAGTGAAACAAAAGTAAAATACGATCCATTGATTTTGCCAGGCTTGTATTTTATGCTGATGCAATATGTGCATGCATCTCCAAAAATCTGAAAATCACAGAAAAAAAAAAAGAAAAGTTTTTTCTTTTTTTTTTTTTCATGATTTAATTCAAAACGTGACATTCCCATTCTACATTCATTACATGTCAAGTGCGAGGATGCAAGCCAGCTTCTCTTTTTTGTTTGTGTTCATTTCGTTGATTATGGCTTTCAACTCTTGAAAAAAATATAATAAATCCAGTACCTCAAACTATTAAAATACTTCATTTTGAGTTTGAGTAAATTTTTTTGTTTTTTTTTAGATGCACTATTATATCTCATTCAAATCCTGATTTCTGAAGGACAAAACAAAAACAAAAAAAGCAAGATAATTATTTAGAATTACTTGAGAACTTTATATGAGCTCTTTATAACACACACACGTTCATGGGAAAGAAAAAAAAGAAAGAAAAAAGAAAACTGTTAGGAGGCAAATTCGCACAGTTTAGAGCAGAGAAAAAGGACGAAAAGCAGCACTGACGTTACGATTCAGCGTCATTCTCTCTTTTTCTTTTTCTCTATTATATACAGTATTAGATTATATTACATTATCTTAAAGACTGCCACGATATAATATCACTTCATTATCAACTTCAATCTCCTTCCGTAAGCGATGTGTTGCTGAGAACTGTAATCAGGATAACTATAGGGGAAGAAACAAAACGAAACGAAAAAAAAAAAAAAAAAAAACGAACACAATGTCCAGTTATTGGATTTGCATAGACTTATGAAGCAGTGATGAACAATGCATGAGACGTCTGTAAAGGTTTTTTTTTTTTGTGTGTGTGTGTGTGTGTGTGTGTGTGTGTGTGGAGGGGGGTATTTTCTTTAAAGCAGCTACTGCTCTAAAAAGAATAATTTCATCCCTCTAATCAAACAGGAAGAGAGTCGATCATCACATTCAGAACCGACGACAGAGACGGTAATTGACGTTTAACAAAAGGACAAAAGAAAAAAGAAAAACACGAGGGATGGCATTCCATCTACACTTCACGACAAACCCGTCACTATTGCACTGTCGCCATCACAACCACGATGGTGTACGACAGGAACGTGTTGAAGGTTTAAAAAAAAAAAAAGAGAAGAAAATAAAAAAAATAAAAAAATAATAATAATTACTATTATTATAATAATTAGCATAATTTCCCCAAAGACCTTTGGTATGAACTTCACCCCATTAGACATGAGAGTGACAATAAATTAAACAACCACACTTATCTACACTGTACATCTACACAGGATTATTGAATTATTCGTTTGCACTTGTATGCAAAATGGCTTTTTTTTTTTTTTTTTCTATTTTCTTTTAAATAAATAAAGAACCACAACATTAAAGGCATTTCAATAAGTCATAGGAATTAGCAGTGTTTCGAATGCTGGTCTGGAAGCGTCCTCGAAAAGAACCCTCATACAGAGTTGGGATTATAAATAATTAGAATTTGAATTATAATATTAGAATAATAATAATAATAATAATAATAAACATGACTTCTTGGCTTATATTCATTTTGTTTAAGGTACATGACATCATGGTCTGCTCTAGATGGGGGGGGGGGGGGCGGCGACGGGGCGGCGGTCACGCCGGCCGTGTGAGACGTTCAGGTGCTGTAACCTTTATTCTGTAAGTAGGAGAAGAGAGCCTCCAGGCCCTTGGTGGAGCACCACAGCTGTTTCAGCATCTGGCACTCCTTCTCATTCACCTCCTCCAGCATGGACTTCAGGATGCTGCGCACCATGCACTTCGACTCCTCCAGGACCTGGATAATAATAATAATAATAATAATAATAATAATAATAATAATAATAACAATTATATTAATATTTCTTTAATGAAAAAATAAGTTCACCACTTATTTATACTTTCTGTTTCCTGTTTTATTTATTTATTTATTTTCATTCTTTCATTCATTCTTACTGAGATTTTTATTTATTAGTTAAAAATGTACTGCAAGCTAATGATGACGATGATCTAATTGACGATGATCTAATTGACGATGATCTAATACCGGTCAAAACATGGTATCGGCGCTAAAAAGTGTCTCTCACGTGTCTAAAAAGTGAATTTTTCAGATAGGATCATATAACACCATTTAAAGCTTCTTATCTCTCACTCCATGCTTCTGGAGACACATTTATATTTTGATCAGATAAAAAGAAACACAGTTGCTAAATACAATTTCATGCTCTTTTATGTTTTAGCATCCTGAACTTTTTTTTTAAAAATTCAAATCTTTCAGCGGTCTTAACTGTCATTCAGATGAAACTTGGGCAATTTAGATGAAAAACGCACAAACCTGAAAAAGTGTATTATTGTAAAATGTAAAAATGTTAAGACATTGCAACATGAGTTTGACATGGTTACGGACACTACAGATTTTTTCTTCTTCTTTTTTTTTAAGCTTTTACCAAAAGAACTATTTAAGCACCATTCTTTACAGGCCATATACTTCTATTCAATTCAATTCAATTCAATTTTATTTGTATAGCACTTTCTATAGTCATCATCAAGGGAAAACTCCCTGAGCTGGCAGGAGGAAGAAACCTTGAGAGGAACCGGACTCAACAGGGAACCCATCCTCATCCGCGTGATGACGGAGAGCAGGGATTGATCTGCACTCATACTGTGTGTTAGGAGGCTGGAAGTTTAATATAACAGGAGACGTGTTTAAGTTCATATGGGCTTCGGTTCGGTATCGTAGGCTCAGGTAGGAAACTCCAGTCCTGAACTATCAAGCGACTGTAGTCACAAGTCCTCAGAGAACATTCTAGAAGTTTCCACAAATTTTAGTATCAAAACTCACAAGGAATATGAATAGTTTTTACATTATATATGATTATAGTCTGATGTGAGACTGTAACTGTACAAAGCTGAAAAATTACCATTTTTGAGGCACATAAAAAAAAATCATCTCTTTTCAAAAACAGCTTAAGTTAGCAACCTAGCTAGTTGCTAAAGTGACTTGGTCACTTTCATGTTACGTAAACATTAGAAGTAAGCTTCTTCGGCACAACCATTATCAATAACATAAAGAATGAAATGAAATCAGCACCAATAGTTTTTTGGCTGGATGCGTTATAAATGTATTTATAAATGGTGATTTAGCATTACTGTATGCAGTACCTCACCATGCCGGGTGACCGTAAACCGTGAATAAAGGCTAAAAACATGTTAAACTTGCATGCAACATTTGCACAACTCCATACTGTGACTCCACATATAAATCAGCTACATAGGGGTCAGGGCTAGCTCGGTGCTTAAGGTGTTGGACTACTGATCAGAAGGGTGCAGGTTCAAACCCCAGGTTGCCACTGTTGGGCCCTTGAGCAAGTCCCTTAACCCTCAACTGCTCAGGTATATAAAGACATAAAAGTGTAATAAGGGCGTCTGCCAAATACTGTAAATGTAAATATGTTTATAAGAACTATAGATATGGACGTATTCATTTATTTCTACTTTTAAACCAAATGGTTCTGACCCGGAGAGAACGGGAGGGTTAAAGATCACTTGGAATTTCTGAGGATATTTACCAGAGCGCTGCAGGCCGCCATCTCCTTCACCCGCAGCAGGACTTCCTGGTTAAAGGTCGTCGGCCAGAAGACTTGCGAGACCAGACCTCGGCTACACGCCTCCTGCGCCGTCAGCTTCCTCCCACAGAACAGCATCTCGTTGGCCTAGAGACAAGAAAATGTCCACGAAGATCAATGAACACTTGAGCACACAACAAACGTTTCCTATTTAAGGTCTGAAACATGAAATAGGACGGAAAATGAAATGAAGGCATGGAATTATTAAAGAGCAGAAGCACCAACCGAATCCAGGAACAGAAAACTGATTATGATGTGGACGCACCTAAAGTTTTTTTTTTTTTTTTTTTAAAAGTTTATTTTCCACATTCTAAAACAATACTGGAGTTTTTAAAACTATAAAATAAGACGTATAGAACGTCTTGCAGTTCTTGTGGCGGGTCAAACGGTTAAGGCGGTGGCTCCCTGGTTCTGATCGGAAGGACGGGGGTTCGAGCCCCAGCCCGCCAAGTTGCCACTGGTGAGCCTTTGAACAAGGCACTTAACCCTATCTGCTCCGGGGGGGGTGGGGGGGGAACCCGCACTCTGACCCCAGCTTCATAACTGGGATACGCAACAAAATAATTTCACTGTGTTTTAAAATATGTAATGAGAAATAATTAAGTGTTATATGTCTAGTTGCTAGATAGATAAAGCCAGACATTTATACAATTTCTTAAGTATATATCCAGATTTCTGTGTCCTGTTTAGGTGCCTAGTGACAAT
>CM059210.1:36968244-36988244 GCA_030347435.1 Clarias fuscus
CCTTTTACCAATTTACTGCTGCATAATCAATGTTGTTCAGTTCACCTGGTGATGGTGGTGCTGATGTTATGGCTGATCAGTGAATATAGTGTATGTGCAAGTAATAATACACTGGTACACATTTATATATATATATATATATATATATTAAAGTAATTTAAGAAATTAAATGTAAATCAAGTGAAATGTGAAATAAATAAACATTAAACATCACTTAACCCTAATTTAGGATTCCTCTTGACACCGGCTGCTTTAAAAACCAAACTGAAAGCGGCTCCCTTTTCTTCTTGTTACCGTCCTTGATAACATTTTTGGGACCCGTGGTGTTGTGTCTTCACTAAATCTTACACAAAAAAAAAAAACCCTAAAAACATATGTAAACTTGCTTCGCTTGACCTCCCACTGATGCAAACAAGTTCATAAGAAGCGAAACTCGTATGCCGAGGTTCTGCTGTAATCAATCAATTAATTAATTAGCTCACTAATTAATTACAAATATTCTGTAGTATAGTGTGCTAATGCTAGCTAGCACACGTTGTCATTTACGGTAACCAACTAGTAAAGTTCTTAAGTTTTTAAATCCTTCTACACTGGGGGAAAAAAAATCTCACAAATTCATTGGAAAATTATTCTTCCCTTCTTAACTTCAATAAATAAATAAATAAATAAATAAATAAATAAAGTATTTTATAGACTGTATGTTAAGCAGGTTACATTTTAACTGACATTAGACCTATGAAAAATATTTTCCAACTTTATTAAAACATTTTTATTTACATTTTTGATGAACAAAGGACAATAACTCATTAATTGATTGATTGATTGATAGATAGATTGATTGATTGATTGATTGGGAGAATCCCACTGCTCCCAGTCAAACAGCAAATGCTTCTCACTTTCTACAAAATTTTATTTTTTAATTATTAGTATTTAGAATACATTTTATGAAACGTAAAAAAAAAAAAAAAAAAAAAAAACATTTGCCATGGACTTTGCATTTTTTCCCCCCCAAACAATCATTAAACACAGACCGGAGTGGATTCATGGATTCACGAGCAGATATTTACTGAGCTTTGAAAGCGGCTAATTATAAACCAGGAAGCGACTTTTCCCCTCTAACTCATTATTAGCGTCTCAGAACAGCAGCGCGGCCAATCCTGACAGAACCCTCCGCTATAAACAAACCTCAGTGCGCCGCGTGCGAGCGATGCGAGGGACATTTCTGTCCAATTATAAACAGCTTTGAAAAGAAATTAGCATTATCTTCAGATAGAAAAACAAAAAGCAAACGAGCTTTTCACTATTATTTACAATTAACCTCCGAAATCTAAAGACAGACGTTAAACAAAGCGGTTGTTGGTGTCGAGGACGACGTTATAACCGTCTCCCGGCTGCTCGGAGGAAATGATCAAGGGCAAAACAGCAAGCATGAAGACGTCAGATGTTCAGAGTCTGATTACTTCTGTCTGCATCTCCACAGGGATCCTCCAGAACTCCTTCCTCATCTCTAATGCGCGCTTGCAGCTTTTAGATCTAACCTGGTTATTTTATGTTCGAGAGCTTTAACCTGCGCCATCTCTGCTCTGAACACTTTCAGATTTCAAATATCACTATTCTTTTATAAGATTGTTTTATTTCACTTTAGTACAGATCAAACAGGAGTCCGTCTCTTACATTATATTGCCAAAAGTATTCGCTCTCTAGAACAGCTTCAACTCTTCTGTGAAGGCTTTCCACAAGGTTTAGGAGTGTGTTTATGTTTCTTTCGGTCGCTCTTCCAGAAGCACATTTGCGAGGTCAGACACTGATGTTGGACGAGAAGGCGTGGCTCCCAGTCTCCGCTCTAATTCATCATCGAAGGTGTTGAGGTCAAAGTCTTGACGGACTTTGCTTTGTGCACTGGGGCGCAGTCACGTTGGAACTGGTGTGAGGCTGTTTTTCAGAACCTGAGAGCCACGCCTTCTCGTCCAACGTCATACAGTGTCTACTGTAACCTCACAAATGTGCTTCTGGAAGAACGGTCAGAAATCCCAATGAACACACACCTTAACCTTGTGGAAAGTCTTCACAAAGGAGCTGAAGCTGTTATAGCTGCAAAGGGTGGGCGGGGCCAACATCATATTAAATCCTATGGATTAGGGAGCGAATACTTTTGGCAATACAATTTATGTGTAGAGTATGAGTAACAAATTAAGTGGTAGAAAGAGACAAAAACAATGCTTAAATTCATCATTCCTGCACAACTTGATTTCTTTTCTCTAACGAATATGAAAAAAACAACAACAAAAACACAAACTTTTTGATTGTGCAGAATAACAAAACAGTTCTGAGAGTAAAATCTCCCTTTATTTCTCTATATAATCCCTGATAGACTAATGCACTTATCCCAGTGTTTCACTAGTGCTTGGACACCATTCTCAGTGCGCCGGAGACATGTCTGAAACGCCGGCCTCCCAGGAACTCCTTTAATGACAATTCAAGGATCAAGCGTCCCGCTCGCTGAATGTTCAGACGGGATCCTCATTCCTCATTCATTGTCTATGTTGTATGTAATTGATAGAAAATTTGAATGACTTTGAATTTCTGCACACATTTTTCTTCTACTTAGTAATGTTTAATATTCCGCACTAGATGGATGGCTTAAAAAAAAAAAAAAGAAGAACAAGAAAAAAAGAAGAGATGTCTAAGGACCTCGTTGCACACATTAGTTACTCAACACGCTGAGTGTGACTGACGTCTCGTGAGGGAGCGAGACGTACACAGTCATCGCTCACAAAACACCAGACGCGAGAACAGAAGAAAACAATCTGCACGGTTAGCCTTCATCCTCTGGGATGAGTCACAGTGATTACTCTCTCTCTCTCTCTCTCTCTCTCTCTCTCTCTCTCTCTCTCTCTGTTTTTTGACAGCACCGGTTTGTAAAGTGTAGAAAATTGAAGTGATTTACAGACTGAACCAGAAGCCCGGGGGCAGAGCGGCGCGGATAAGCGCCAACGCTAAACCCACAGAGTTCACTACACGGAGGAGGAGGAGGAGGAGGAGGAGAGGACTTTACCGAGGATAAAAAGATACAGAAAACAAGCGCTCTGCTTTAATAAAACGATTCTCTCACAGTGAAATAAAAATTAAAAAGATTTTATAAGCAAATTATTCCGATATTTTAAAAAGAATATTTCTTAAACAAAGTCTTCGGCCCTCCCGGCTGAGTGGTAGTAGTAGCCTTAATGTGGAGCCCCCTAGTGACGGGGAGGAATTGGACACGACTAAATTAGGGGGGAAATCGGGGGGAAAAAAAAAAAAAAAAAACTGCAACCAGAGGACACATAATTATTCGATTGGACTTTCACATGATCTCAATGTAATTACCGGGAAAATCAACGCAACGATTCTGGAGTTTTGCCTGAACAAGCAGTAACATGAAGAAGCAAACAAAACACTGAAACATGGTGGTGGTAGCATCATCGTTGGAGCCATTCAGATGGATCTGTGTGAGATATATATATATTGGTCTGTACTACATATTCAACCTCTTTGAATGACAAGGTGATTTTATATATATAGTATATATAAAAGTTTGGACACACCTTGTCATTCAAAGATTTTGAATTTGTATTTATGGCAAGAAAAAAGCAGCTAAGTAAAGAAAAACGAGCGGCCGTCATGACTTTAAGAAATGAAGGTCAGTCAGTCGGAAAAATTGGGAAAACTTTGAAAGTGTCCCCAAGTGCAGTCACAAAAACCATCAAGCGCTACGAAGAAACCGGCTGACATGCGGACCGGCCCAGGAAAGGAAGACCGAGAGTCGCCTCTGCTGCGGAGGATAAGTTCATCCGAGTCACCAGCCTCAGAAATCGCAGCAGGTTAACAGCAGCTCAGATCAGAGAGCAGGTCAATGCCACACAGAGTTCTAGCAGCAGACACATCTCTAGAACAACTGTGTGAATCAGGCCTTCATGCTAGAATATCTGCTAGGAAACCACTGCTAAGGACAGACAACAAGCAGAAGAGACGCGTTTGGGCTAAAGAACACAATAAAGAAAACTCGCTGAATGAGAAGGGGTGTCCAAACTTTTGCTCTGTACTGTAATATATATATATATATATATATATATATGATTTTTTTCTGTTTGTTTTTTGTTCCTTTTCCATGTTTGTATTTAGGCTCAGGGGATTCAACCTCGTCTTCTTTTCTTAATTCTTTTGAAGCACGGTTAAAAGCACACTTTAACCTTGCAAGTATAATTACAGTCTCATGTACTTGAATGTTAATAATCCTGTCTCCATGAGTTCGTCTACAGAGCGCTCAGGAAACCCTGCTAGCAGCAGACTGTGTGTGTGTGTGTTTTCACAAGCGGGAGTGTAGGAAGGAGATGAATGGAATGGTGTCACCAACTAAAATCCAAAGCGACTGGTCGCTTTTCATCACGTTTCATCATGAGCTAAAAATAACCTGACGACCATTTCCATGCAAATAAATCTTTTTTTAAAGGAATTAGTTAATGTGACCCAGTTTCATTACAGTTAAAAGTAAAAAAAAAAGCAGTCAGGAAAATACTGGGACTGTTCAGTTTCAACCAAAAAAAAATGTAAATAATGAAATAAAAAAATAAAAAAAGATATCACAGGTCTGAAACAGAACACAACAGGGATAAAACTTTGCATTAGACTTTCCGATCTTGTCTTTCTATAATTCCAAAAATTCGAGTTTATTTTATATCTGTCTACATTTCTAACACTGAGCAGTAAAAGCCTGTCTCTCGTGAATATTGCGGAAACTGAGACAAAATAATGAACATTGCCAGAAGTTCGTAATTAAGCAGTAAAACAACATTTAATCACGAAGCAAACACAGAGTAGCAATTACTTTAGGAAAGCTTTGCAGAAATTGTTAACGGATCCTAACGGGTCTCTAATGAGTGCTTTATTAAAGGCAGGCGCATTTGGAGCATAAAGCCATTAAGAATATGGATTAATTACTCACAGAGTGCGTTATAGATTAGAATCAGATTGGAGTCACATTGGACTCGGATCAGAATTCGATCGGAATCAGATCGAGCTCACATTGGCGTCGGATCGGAATCGGATTGCTGAAGAGTAAACCGCCAGACTGAATCGGATTTTTGCGAACCCAAACCATCCAGAGGTGGTTAGGAATCGGATTCCTAAAGTCGTGTCTCGGTCTGGATGCTCAGACCGCTCGAATCAGATCTCAACATGTCCACTATGCCGCTCGGAACATGATGCAGAAATTCAAGCCCACGCGATCACGTGTATGGACGTGGATTCATTGTTGGAAAACGTGCTGGCGCGACGGAACCGCGACTAGTCAGCGATATAATCTGAATGCTGACACGTGATACATCTCTATTCTCATCTCTATTCTCACCCACGCCTCGGGCGCCATTACCGCGGAAACCAATGCAGGGTGTCGAGCTTGGGCTGAGACGACTCTGATCAGATTACTTGCAAATAAAAGTGATGACGGTCAGTCCAAAAGATCTGATTCGTAAAACAAGTTCCCGAACAAGCCATTACCGCGTTACAGACTTTACAGTTTACGAGATCTGGTTTATTTCCAACACTAGTACACTGACTAGAAGCATTTCTTGCGTCATGCATCACTTTTCCAAGTTCAATTTTATGGTCTCATTATTTGAACCAAAATGTTGTAATGTGTCACTTTATCTAAAAGTTCACGTGCTCAGTGATCAGACTGGGTCTGCTCTGTCCCTGATGTCTCTGTCCAGCTGAGTAACGCGTCCTTTGCGTCATATCGGCGTCTTACTGAAGGTGACATACCTCTGGCGTTAGTGCGTTGTTATCTGACGTCTGGCTCGACAGCAGGACGTGTGTGAATCCTTCTTCCTTCCTCACCACGATGTCCCTGAATCTGTAATTCGTCTCGCTCTGCCGGACATTGTACCTCAGCCTCTTGTCGAAAATGTAGCCTTTGTCTTCGGCCAGTTTCCGCTTGGCTGAGCTGTGTAAATGCGCATCTCCGTTCAAGAGCGGTGAACCTGTTAGTGCACGATTAGGAGAAACAACAAAAGGTGCCATTTATAAGGACGACAGATTTGAATTGGGATGGAAAACAGAATGAAATTAGAGCACACCATATATGCCTTTAATATGCAGAATAAATGGATGCAAACAAAGACGCAATACAAAGAAAATCCGGTTCTTTGATCAGTGAATATTTTTTAAGAGGATCTCTAAAGATAGATCGATAATGTACAGACGTCTTTTCTCTCTCTTTTACTGAAGCAGGTGTGTTTGTTCTTCACCTATAAAAATAGGCGACCCTGTTTGAAGAAACGTTCAAGAACGGAACATTTAACTGGGATCCGGTTCTGTAAATCCCTTCTGCACAACAAACCTACATCTATAGAAATAAAAGAAGGTTTTGACTCTACATCGCTCAGAACTCTCTCTCTTAATGATATCTTTATGTTTCCTACATTGGAGGACCTGAAACCTCAGATCTGTCTGTCCGTCTCTGTCTGTCTGTCTGTCTGTGTCTGTCTGTGTCTGTGTGTCTGTCTGTGTCTGTGTGTCTGTCTGTGTCTGTGTGTGTCTGTCTGTCTCTGTCTGTCTGTGTCTGTCTGTGTCTGTGTGTCTGTCTGTGTGTCTGTCTGTGTCTGTGTCTGTCTGTCTCTGTCTGTGTCTGTGTGTGTCTGTCTGTCTCTGTCTGTCTGTCTGTGTCTGTCTGTGTCTGTGTGTCTGTCTGTGTCTGTGTGTCTGTCTGTGTCTGTGTGTGTCTGTCTGTCTCTGTCTGTGTCTGTCTCTGTCTGTCTGTCTGTCTGTCTGTGTCTGTCTGTCTGTGTCTGTCTGTCTCTGTCTGTCTGTCTTTCTGTCTCTGTCTTGCCAGATCAAAATGTTGAGTAAAAGCAATGTGTCATGAACAGTTATATGCTGTATTTAATAATCTACTTTAAAATAAGCTACTAATACGCAAAAGTTTTATGTGAACCAGCAACATTTTGTACAATTCTCTTATATTTAGAAACTAATCCAGAGGTAGCCAATACCATGTAATAAAATACATTTTGTGAAATTACAGTTACAAAAACTTCTTTCCTCTTTGTTGCAGACAGACATGTATGTGGGCTTTAACCTGAAATAGTATCACATTAAATTACTCATTAGATTATTTTAAGATATAACCTTTTAACTATTTCTACAAACTCCTTAACCGCCAACGATGCATACTAACGCTGGATTATATATAAACTAGAGTTAAAGGGATACACATACACACAGTATGTATTACAGTTTACAGCCATGTTTATAATGCAGCTATAAAGGTTGTATGGAATATTCTGTATATAGTGTTTATGTAAAGGATAAAACTTGTCATGTTACATGTTACACACTTTGTCATGTCACTTTATTACTGTATGTCTATTACACAGCCAAAACACTGGAGACTCCTTCCATAAACGTTAAACACAGTAAGCGTCGGTTTCCCGAAAATCAGTAAGAATTATTATTGTTATTAGACAAGGCAGTGTTTACAGTCAGTGAGCCATTTCCATAATTCACTCCTTTCATGCAACACAATACAAATTTGATGAATGTTGTTGTGCTTCAAACCTGGAATTATTCCCCCTTGAATCGGGTTGCGACAAAACCCCTCTCTGAAACTCAAATCCACTCACCTTGACTTACTTCGACGAGACAATTTCTACTCAACCTTGAAAGACAAATGGAGACGCTGATGAAGGTGATGATGATTAGACTCTGTCTGGACTTAAGTATGTGCTTTTATACTGTATAATAGCAGCAGGGTGACGGTAAAGGAGGACAACTTGGCTGGAAAAGAAACAATCCAGAATGAACCCAAGATTAGAAGTGCTGTTTTATAACCGTTCTGTAATGTCCAAGTCATAGAAGACCACATTAAGTTCATATCACGGTCTTCTGGTGCTTAGCAGGATTACGGCGCGGCTGCAGCATGTTTTTAGCGTGTCTGTCACGTTCAGAGGATACGTTCGAGTATAAATACTGGATCCAGTTCCTCCCACGGTCACTTCATGATGAAAAGCACTGCGCATGTTATAGTATGGTATTTATACCAACATGCCAGACGCAATGACGATGTTTGACCCCGTTCCCACGGTGTTCTTCTGATATTTTTAGGATGCAGTTTGAACCTCAATGTCCTCCTCGCGGCGTGACGGCGGCCTTAACAATCTACACACCGCGGTTAAGCGCACCACAGCTTCTGGATGAATCTGACAGAAATGCTGTTATAATGTTCCATCTGTTTGGTAAAACATGCAGTGCCGGTTCCAATGCAGAATTACAGTATGATGTTTATCATCTCTTTGCTCGAGAGGAAGGGTTTTATACCGGATGATTACACTTTAAGGAGAAAAATCTTGCTCCTGCCTATTTAAAGCTGTAACGAACCATCTGGCGAACATTCAGCCCGCATTTCTGAAGGTCCAGGCACTGTACCAGAACCAGCCATTTCCTTTTGCATTCTCGTGGCTTGAAATGAATAAAAATCAAGTCTTCATTGGTGTCTCTCCATGAGGAGGTCGAAATGCAATTAGCTTGCCATGTAGCTTGTAGTGGATACATGGCACAGACTCTGGGCTACGGATCAGAAAGGAATGCATCAAGCCCCAGGACTGCCATGCAAGATGGACCCTTGATGCTCTTTGACTCCAGCTGTCTAATAAACTGGGATATGTACATCATCCGGTCCGAGTCTTGGTCATGCTGTAGCCTCTCGCTCCAGGGGGCCTAGAGAGACCTGACTGGCCGAGCTCTCTCAGGAGGGTGCTGTCCTCAGTGCAAGCAAACAGTTAAAAAAAAAATAAAAAAATGCGGTTGGTTGCTTCACGTGGCTCGTAAGAAACATGTGCTAGCCTTCGCTCTCCCTGGTTGGTGGTTGTAGCCTCAATGACGGAGTGCAGGTGGGAGTTAGTTACGACTAAATTAGGGAGAAAGTCAGGAAAAATCCTCCCTGCAAAAAACTGGGATAGGCGACAAATTTCTTCTTCTGCATAGAACTTCTTCCAGAGCTTCTAAAGGGACATGGGTGGGGTGGGGAATCCAATGAAGAATAAAGATCCAATTTAGACCAAAAAAAAAAAAAAACTGTAGAAGGAAAAAAGGAAATATAGATCATGTAAATCATATTTCTGGGTCAGTCTTCCAGCGCCGAAATATGGTAATGGTGAGAACGCAGATGTATTTTAGCCATTGTGGTGTCGAAGTAACATTAGCGCGGTCCACTGGCGGCAATAGAGGATGGACGTAGGTAGACCCATTCTTGAGGTCAAGAGGACTACCACAGGAAACCATACTGCCCAAGAAACAACACAAGACATGCTATGATGAATTTTATTACAAGTTATAAGCACAAATGTTGGTCCACAAGACGTTACACATTCAATCGGATGAATGGCTAAAATGCATTGATGTACTCGCCCCTTCCGTGTTTTGGCGCTGGAAGGCTGACCAGGGAGTATGAGTCACATGGTCTCAATTTTTTTTTTCCCCCTATGTCCTGATTTTTTTCCCCCTGCCAATATTTCCCCACCCATGTCCCATCAGAGGCTCTGTATAAATGTCTATGCAGAAGAACAAAGTAGAATTTATTTGTCCCGTGTCCCAGATTAATAGAAATATGGAGTCAAAGAGCACCGAGGTTCCATCTTGGCAGTACTGGTGTTTGATTTCACTTCCTTCTGATCAGTAGCCCAGAGCCTGTACCATACAGCCAGTACTGCCCTTCAAACTGCCCCTCCACAGATTTTTTTTCTCCCTTCAACCAATTTCCCCCCCTCTCCCATGTCCCTTTATGGGTTCCGTACATGCTGTCTGTCTATACTGGCCTCAAGCCAGGGAAGCCTGCCAGCGCCTGCCAATCCACCATGTAGTGTAAATGTTTCAATCCATGAGAGTGTCTGTCTGTACTCTAGAAGATTTGTTCAAAAAATAGGAAAGACGTGGCTTAATCCTGAATCATTCTTTCCAAGGCAAATCTGCCCCTTTTATCAGACCTCAGATAGTGACAACAATAAACGAGGTTCTCTGTCTGATGGGGTTGTCTAATCTCATCTGCAAAGGGCTGGCGAGGATCTATAGTACGTCTCATAAGAAGTTGCTCCGATGTGGCATAAAACCACGTATACCCAAACCTGACTCGGCAGTTAGGCTTCCTTTACTGGAACTACTTTCTATTCTTCATTAGCATACTGGGAACTAAAGTACTTTTAGGAACTGGAAAGGGCCCACCCATCCTTCTGTGAATGCCCCAGACTACCTCATTCTTTCATCTTGACATGACTTCTCATCCTGTTAACTTTGGCTGGCTCTGGCTCTTCCACCATGACTCCACCATCAGAAATCAGAATCCGAAAGAGCTTTAATGCGAATTACGTCTGCAGATACAAGGAATTCGTTTTGGTGTCAGAAGCTTCCAGAGACGAGGACAACACACATAACACCAAGAAAAGGAATAGGATGTGGGGTATTTTCAAATAAATATCAGTTTTCTTGCGCAGTGGGGAGAACATTTAACTGTTGATGGGTTTGATTGCCTGGGGGGAAGAAAGGTACTGTATTCTTGTGCCTGGCTGTCCTGGTGTTCGGTTTTCTGTAGCTCCGACCAGACGCCAAAAGTACAAAGAGTACTAAAGAGTACTAAAGAACATCTCAGCCTTTTTCTTCACTTTGGATATATACAGTTCTGGAAGGTAGGGCAGGGGAGCGCCGATAATCCTTTCAGCACTCTGAACCATCCCTCGTCTGATTTTGTAGTTGAGCCAAACCAGACAGTTATTGAAGTGCACAGGACAGATTCAATGACGCCCGAGTAGAACTGTGCGATGTTGCCTCCCGTGGCAGGTTGAACCTCCGAAGCTGGCAAAGGAAATACAACCTTTACTGTCCTTTTTAACAATGGAGTCAAAGGTGATTGTCCCACTTCAGATCCTGAGTGATGATGAGAGATGATGCCCAGGAACCGCAACGACTCCACTGCTTACCATGTTCATGATGGCGAGTTTGGGGGACGGTGCAGTGGGGTATCTCCTGAAGTCCAAAATCATCTCCACTATTTTGAGCGCGTTCAGCTCCAGGTTGTTGTGACTGCATATAGAAGCGAGGTTGAGCTGGCTGTCTGGTGCAGACTCGTCACTGTCCTGGATGAGGCAGATGACCGTAGTGTCATCCGCATATTTCAGGAGTTCGACCGAGGGTTCTGTAGATAGAAGCTACTGTACTTTGCACTCCAATGTCCTTCTGGAGAAAGGTGATGTTTGCTAAATGTTGCAAATTCAAAAGTAATCTGAACCCTAATTTGGACTCATTTTAGCATCTCGCTGAAATACTATTCCGACTTGAAGAATGTAAGAGCAGATAAACTTTACAGATGATGCAAGAAAACGAAATATCCAGACACTTAGACATCCGGTGCAACGCGATCTGGAGAAATATTAGGCTAAGAGCATCATAAGGATACAGTGTCTGAAAACATGCCAGCTATGCATGCTGGGAATGTTCCTTAAGAAGTACCTTCTTAAACCCACTCTCAATACGAAGAAGCTTCTGTTCATGTATACTGTATATTTAAATAAATGTCATCTTGAATCTCGTAGCATTCAGCCTGTATGTGGGTTTGCACTTTTTTTTACTTCTGAAAGACATCAGATTTTACTCTTCTTGCGGTTTTTTTCGTGATGTCCTATGGGGTGTAATGTTCAGGAGGATTACCAGCACCGGCAACATGAACATACTGTATACCACATCATCCAAAATCCAGTCCATACTTCTGATTTTTTTAGTGGTCCGCTGTGGGGTCTTGAAGATTTAGGAGTTTTCTTTCCCCTTCCACCAGGATTGGCTCGGCGTTAACCGTTCATTTTTGACCATGTTTCAGATTTGAACAGTTTGTCTGCTCATGCCATCCTTCTCGACATTGTGTTGTCTTCTACTTCCTGCTGAACTTTTTTCCTGCCGAACGATTATGTGTGTCTTTGTATTACAAGGTCTTAGCGTCACCCAGTTAAAATATAGGACTAGCCTGTAAATGGATTACTCATTTCATCTCCCGTTAACCTGCCTGCTCAGTACAACTCATTACACCAGAACCATTCGTCGTTCTTCCTGTCAATTCTATTCATCCGTCTACTTCTCTCTCTCTCTCTCTCTCTCTCTCTCTCTCTCTGTTTTTCAAAACAATTGAATTAAACTGTCAGTCGATCCCATCAATCGATCAAGTCTAAAACAGGCAGCACAAACGGCTGGTGAAAAATGGTCTAAGAAAAGTCCAGGACAGGTCGTCGCTCTACATTTTAAACGCAACTGGCAAAAAGAAATAGATGTCTGCAGTCGGGTCCAGAAAGAGCAGCCTGGTGAGAGACGGCGCGTCCGAGTCCATCAATTTACAGGCAGAAATAGATTCATTAATAAAAAGAAGATATACTTTGGTGAATGATTAGATTCAAAACACACCTTTTATTTTTTACAATTACCAATTAACAAAATGCAAAAAAAAAAAAAAAAAAAAAAAAGTTTTGCTAAATTGTGTTCAGAATGATGAGAATTGGAATTTCAATTTTAAAAACTTTTTTATTTGAAAGTTTTTCATCTTTGGTGCCATCAAATAAATGAATGCTATAAAGCTACTACTCCGGCAATCTCGACCAAACAATATGTATTAAATTATTATTTACAAACCGATATAAAAAAAAATAGTATTTAAAACAGGTGCAGTACTGCGGTATTGTACAAAGTGTAACAGAATTGTTTTTATAATGATCTTTCTATAACGTAAAATATCCTTGTTTAGGAATAAGATCAGTGTTGAAAAAGTGAAATATATGCAGATTTTACATTTGTTGCAAAGCATATGTGATTCCAAAAAATAATTAAAATGTGTTTATCTACTGAGTGTTTTAACCGTATTAGTTGTTATTGTTATTATTATTATTATTAATATTAATAATAATAATAATAATAATAATAATATATGAATATTACTTATAATAAATTTTATATTAATTATTTAATAAGATTATGATCTTAGTAAATAAAAACAAACAGGCAGAATCTTATTAAAAACAAAAAAAACACACACACAAAAAAAATCAACAAATATTTAGATAGCGGAGACGTCAGAAATCTAATGTCCCGTATCTCTAAACAGCCCTGCAGCCAGTTTGGATGTCAGATCAGACCGCAATGCCATGAACCGTATCTAAACTTACCTGCTGATTAGAAGACATTAGTTACAGATGCGTGTGAGGCGGCCTTTAAATATCGATTAGATAACGCATCTAAATGTTTCCTTGGCGGGAGTTTGTTTAGTCTCTATTTTAAAATATTACAAATAATTACTTGGATTAAAAGTTTTAAAAGAAGCCGAGCACCATGACAGTCGAATAACTTGGAACTTGAAATATAACACTTCATTGATATAGAGAGTTTACAAATTCATTTTAAATATGTTTTAATTGCATTGTTTATTGCAAATTTGAACTTTACACATTTTCTTTTCCCCCCTATGGTTGAAAAAACGTTTAAAACGTTTACGGTTTTAAAAAAGGGCTCAATTCTGATTTGGGTCACAGTTTCATTTGATGTACGTATACGCAGGAATAATAATAATAATAATAATAATAATAAACAATAAAAGTTTGTCAATTTAAAACAATCCATAATGCTGCAACATATTCAATTTGAAAATATTTCCATATACTCGACATTTCCCGCCGTCTGAGATGTTTTTTTGCTGACGTGTTATTTGAGGTCCTCTAGTCTTCCTGTCTGCTTGAACCCGTCTGACTTCTGACTTTTCTCATCAAAACATTTTATTTTGTTGTTTTCTGACCATTCTTTAGAGACTTTTGGGTGCTGTAAATGAAATTCCCCAGCAGGTGCTAACATACTCAAACTAACAATAACCAGACCACAGGCAAAGTCACAGGGAACGAAATGGCTGATGATTAAACGACGATATGAAAATATTTATTTATAGTTTATTCATCATGCTGATGGCAGACAGGCTCGACATTATTGTGTGTTCACAATAACGACAGTGGCCGTGATAAATACCGCAATAAATTAAACGCAACAACATACCCCAGGTTTTGTGGGTTTTCAGCAGCCTGCTACTCCACGTCCAGGCATTCTTATCGAAAATGTTAAAACAGGAACGCTTTGAAATGCACACATCAGAAAGTAGTCTATTGTAATGGAACAGAAACGACGGTGCCATCCGAGCAGATGAAAACGTGCCACTTTGAGGAGCCCAACAGCGGCGAAAGCGACATTCGGATGATACAGCCCGACCTTGCGGCTTGTAAAATGTCACACGCGACAATCTGCATCACAAGCAACAAGAATTACCCGAGCGGTTCTCTGTTCGTGGCAGACGCTCGAAATGCCAGCGGAGCTTTTTACATTTGCACACACCAGCTGCTTTATGAGGAACATCTTTTGAAGCTGTGAGTTCATTTCACGTGCTGTGATCCTTTCAGGAAACACAACGGCCAGTATATGGAGGAAGATTTCTTTTGAGAAAGGAGATCTTTTCTTAATTTATTTTAAATGAGGCTTTAAAAGACTCCGCGACAAATCTATTTTTCCTTATTTATTTATTCACTTAAGTATTTATTTATTTATTTATTTACTTGCTTATTAACTTTTTGACCTTCTTATTTACTCACATATGTACTCACTTATTCATTTGCTTACTTTCTTATTTACGTACTTGCTTTTGTTTGTGTTTATGTCACAGGTGATGAAGTTTGTCCATTTTCCGATACGTAAAAAAAAAAAAAAAAAAATCACATTTAAGAGGGGCGTACAAACTTTTGCACTCTGCAGTACAAGCAACGACGCAACCCCCCCCCCCCCCCCCCACCCCCCCATAATCTCATGCAGCAATCAATAAGGATGACGGGAAAATAGATTTCATATAAGAAGGTACCGTAAAACATGAGAGTTTTTTACTTTATAGATAAAAATGGGTCTCGGCTTCCTTGTTTTTAAACTTCTTTATAAAAAAAGAATTAAATTTCAAAGAGAGGAACTGCGTACATTTGCAAACCAAGTTTCATAGTAATTGAATTTCCGAGCGGTTGAACAGAAGACACTCATAATGTCGGAATGAATCATGCTTCTTAAACACAGGTGAGGAGGTCCTGTGTCTCATATCAGCCTTACCCAATTCATCTCTGAGCGGCGGCGGCGGCGGCGGCGGCGGCGGCGCTGCGGCTCCGCTCATCTCCATCTCTCCCATCATCCTCTCCACCCGGCCGCTCGGGACGCCCAGTGTCCTGGAAGTAGTCCTGTAATGCATCGGGTCCGTGTCTCCGTTCTGAAGTCCATTCGTATGACGCCTGATAGGAGGAACAAACTGAAGTCCCGCGTCCACTCGCTTATAAGTCACAGGTTTGCTCATTCTGTCCCCTGGCGCTTTCCCTCCACTCATTTTCCTGGGTTTATGTGGGACGGCCGGACCCGGCGCTCCTCCCCCGCTAGTCCTTTTCTTTTTCCGCGTTTCCCCGTGGGATCTGGAGCCGTCCCGGACCCTGGCATGCGTGCCGGTTTTGGCTGGTTTGGAGCGCCGGTCCTGCAGGCGGAGGTTGTTGAACTGATCGATGAACTCTTCACAGTGCAGGAGGTGGTGCTCAGGTTCCCATGTGTCCTCTTTGCTCCCGTATCCTTTCCATCGGATTAGATATTCCCACTTGCCCTTTTTGTTCTTCCGCTTGTCCACAATCCGTTCCACCTGCAAAAATGGATAACGCCAAGATGAGGCATGACTGCTAACGTTCTAAATCACAAGCTGACATCATGGCACTGCTTTCATTTTATAATCTGTCTGAAGATGGTTAATAATATGAAACCTGTGAAAATAATCAAGGCTGGTTTTCATTTTTCTCTTTTGAAGTTAAGACAAAAAAAAGAGGCCAGAAATCTTTATCATCAGAAAGCATTAGAGCTTTACCTCTGACTGAAACTGGAGACTCATTCCATAAGTGGTAATCATCTCAGTAGAGAAAATGTCACACTATTCATAATTACACACATTTTGTAATAAATCCATCGTACAAGTTCCTCTATGAACTGTTACTACAGAAACGATAACGAGGGCATTAATATAAACCTGTGATTTGCACTAATGCACTCCTATCAAAACTGCTGTTATAGAAAATTAATCAACACTCATCTGACCAATCACAGTCCAGAATTCAACAGCACCATGGTATCATTCATTTCGATCATAGTTATGTATTAATGATTAGCATCCTAACACTACTAAAGATAAAACAGAAACTTCACAATAATACATTTGAAACATATTAGATTAGATTACATAACATTCAACTTTGTTATTGTGCCAAAGTCCATGTTTAAAGACAATGAAATTATTGAAGATATGATTTGTCACGTAGCCTAAAAAAGAAAAAAAAATTGTTTTTAAACCAAGATAAAAAATAATAATTAAAAAAAAAAACTTTGAAATTTATGAAAATAGACTTTAGTGTCAGTGCTTCATATAAAATCCTGATCTTAAAGTAAACCTTTAAAGAGAAGGGAGAATCTTAAAGGATGGTCTTTTTATTATCTGATTGAAGTAAAGTGATTTGCTTTGCTCCTTGGTTCCTAGTTCACGTTTAACCCCAAGTCACAATGTCCTCAATTCGATTTCTTTTTAGACCACATTAAAAAACAAAAAACAAAAAAAAAAACAGACGAAGCTGACCACAGCGCTGTTCAACCCACAGGAATTAAGATTTAAAAAAAAAAATTATCAAGACAGGGTAAAATTAAATAAAAAGCACATGCGAAAAGATTATAAAATATACAAATCCCCTTATCACAATGACAGAACATGCATATGACATGATGAAAAAAGCAAGGGGTTAGATATGGTCATATCCCAGCTGGGGTAAGCTGGGCCTTAAGGCAAGATTTTAATTCTTAAATAGTTGAAACAATAGCTGCGAAAAAAAAAAAAAAAGTTTATTCCAGAGGCTAGGGGGAGCTACTGAGGACACAAAGACATGCCCTCCATGGTTTACCCATGGTACCCTAAAATCCTAAGCAACCCTGCACATGATAAGCGGTATAGATGATTGTTGAACAAATTACTTCGTATTTGAATGTAATCAAACAGGGTATTTAAAAATGGATATGATTAGGTTTCAGAGGTAGGTACAAGAGGACAACAACTGCATAACAATGATAGAAAATTCTATATTCCTTTATGATTTCCCAAACAAATAGAAGCAAATTTTAAGAAAATTAAATAGGGCCCAAAACGGAGCCTTGGGGTACACCATTAGCAATAGGAGCTGACGATGGTGTACATTTACCTAACTAAAGTGCAAATACATGTCCATTTCGTTAGGAAGAAAACCAGCCAGATTTTTTTACCCTAGATCCCCATTACGATTTTAAGATGATTTACAAGGATGTTGTGATGAGTCGTATCAAACGCAGCAATGAGGTCATGGATGTATAAATGTTCTATTATGCGACCTAAAACCTGCCTGAAACGCATCGTAGAATGCAATTTTCACATAAGTGTGAAAGACAGCTGGCAATAGATTATGTTCTTTAAAGTTTTTAATAGGAAACAGTAATTTGGAGATTATTCTGTAATTATTAAAATACGTCAGGCCAGGCTGGGCATTCTGGCAAGAATGTTTAAAACAAGAAAGAACATTTCCATTAATGAGACTACAATTATTGATGGTAGGAGCAACAGCAGCATGGCAAACCTTAACACTTTGTGCGGGAACAACATCCAAAGAGAAAACGGTAGGCTTCACAGGAGTTGCAATACCAGAGTTGGAGAAGCAGAGCATACGATGGTACCAGAAAGCTCAACATAATTAAATCTAAATGAATATGAGACGTATACGAGATATATACACGAGATGTACGATCTCCGGTTCGGTTTCATTTTACGACTGCGGCTGATTGAGTAATGCTTTGCTTGTGTGATCAGCGAAAAAGAAGATACAAGGCATTTTCTTGTGGTTGAGAGCGTACTGCATCTGTGCTGCAGTAATTAGTTCTGCTTAGTGCTGTAATCGTTTCCCTAAATCAGGATCAGTCACTAAAACACGATAACGATATCCATAAACACGAACAATCCGTAATCTCAAAGAATAAAGACGACAGAACTGACAGCGGTAGCAGGCAGAGGCTGAGATAAATCAAGTTTATAAGCATTTCCACAGAAAAGAACAAGCATATTTGCAACGTGGAGGGAAGAAAAACCCACAGTGACATGCTGTTATAGGAATAACGGAGCGGTAAGTGAATGCTTCTTCTTTGGAGTGGACCATTCTCCATTGACAGCATGTCGTGAAGAGTTGCTTTGACCTTATATAATGAAAATAATACAATAATTATTCGAAATAAACAAAAGATTATAATAAAAGATTCTCAATTATGCGCACACGTCCATGTGTCGGTTAGTGCCAAGGAAATGAGAAAGTACGGTGAACCTGTCAGTAAAAATTCAGACCAATCAGAATGCAGGACGCAACAGTGCTGCGGTTTAACATAGCGGTAATGCTTGCTCTAATATAATTAATAATAACACATCCACATGCATCAGCACACGCTTAAAGACGTGATTGTGGAGGTTAAGAAGTGTAGTCACACGCACACATGCACAGACACATACACACATGAAGCAGTAATTCGTTTTCCATTGAATGATTATGCTGGATGTAGTGCTAATGCTTTATTTTGTGATCCGATCCATTAGCGGTGCTAATGAGGTTCCCCAAGGACATGCTAATCAGAGCAACTGCTCCGAGACATTCTGATGAGGACTACGAAGGGCTTTTAAATCCCGACTAAGCCACTTGTACAAATGAATTGCTTTGATGTTTTCATCATTTCGTCTCTCTCTCTCTCTCCATTAATATTTATATCTATACATGCAGTACACTACCAGGCAAAGTTTTGGACACTCCTTCTACAGTAATTTCACATTCCTTCCTGATTTTTATTTCTAAAACAATGCTGAAAGCGTCCAAAATATACATTCACAATGATCTCCTCTGAACAGGTGATATTGAGATGTACATCTGCTCCTTCTGCTCTGTAAAGCTTCATAACGGCTCTAATCCGAGGTGCTGGTTGAGGTTAATTGGTGATTTCTGAGGCTGGTGACTCTAAATGAACGTCTCCTCTGCAGCAGAGCTACGGTAAGGTTTGGTCTCGCTTTCCTGGGAAGGTCTTCATGAGAGACAGTTTCATCATGGAGCTTGATGGGTTTTGCAAACGCACTCGACACAATACTGTTCTTGCAGGACCTGATCCAGAACAGCCGAGCTTCATGTCTTAAAATAACAACGGAATGTTGTTGAGATTGTTTTTGCTTAATTTCATTATGCCGTACGCATTATTGCACAGTTTTCAAGGCTTCACTACAGTCCCCTACATATGAACATTCGAGTTACAAACTTTCGACGATATGAACATGCGTTCGGCCGTGTTCAATCATGGAAGATGGATCCCATGTCCGGTGTAGAGAGGCGATGAAGCTGGTATGGCTAAGAAGCGCCAAGCCATGACGATGGAGACAAAAGTGAAAATAATTGAGAGAATGGAGCGAATGTTCTAGAACCATTCACGATAAATCACAAAAACAAAAAGCATTGAACTTTTGACTGGTACTTTAAAAAAAACAGAACAAACAAACAGAAGGTCGGGGGTTCAAGCCCCAGCACGACCAAGGTGTCACTGTCGATGCCTTGAGCAAGGCGCTTCACCCTATCTGCTCCAGGGGTGCTGCATGTAGGCCGACCCTGCACTCTGACACCAGCTCAACTAGAATACGCACAAAATTGAAATAATAATTTCACTGTGCTGTAAGATCACGACAAATAATCGAATCTTTAGCCATAATCATTTTCTGAACACATTTGATTGATGGTTCCGCACCGTCCTTCCAGGTTGTAATAACATGTCGGACAGGTCTTCACCGAATTACAGTCATGCAAGAG